>CAXIVR010000001.1:354520673-354525673 GCA_964035755.1 Teleogryllus oceanicus | reverse complement strand
ACTACTGATCAGAGCATCCGGCCGCCAGAATTCTCCTCCAGACAGCGAATGAATTCGACGTAGCTGACAAGCTAGTGTCGAAAATTATGCCACCGTCGGGAATGGACCTCGGACCTCCCTGTCAGAGAGACTGCAGAGACATCAGCTGATGTCCTGAGCCACCTCTCTCGGTTTCAGCTTCCGTGTTCAGCTCCTGATCGTGGTCGCGGAACGATGATAAAATTGTAAATAAAATTTAAAACCTGAGCTAGACACTATAAAATTTGATTAAAATATAACAGTAAATTAAAGTAGGTATTGTTTATTAAAAATCAATTAAAGAGAATAGATTGAGAGGTGTATTTATATACTGGGCTTGATTTCTGGCGGAACTTCACGAAAGGGCGTTCCGGTACCTCGGCAATAATTATTGAATTAGGAAGGTCATTGTTAAAGCAAGAACCGTTTGCGCATGGCAACCGCGCAGGCAGTCTCGTGACGCCCGCTCGACGTCAGCCACTCTTGCCCGGTCCTCAACTACGCAGTCCGTTGATTTCATGCCTCTGCCACTGTTGGTTCTATCGTAACACTGCTCTTTTTGTCGCCATGTTAATCAATACACACGCCGATTGTGAAGTGCGCTCGGTTATTCGGTTTTTAAACTCAAAACAAGTTCTTCCCGCCGAAATTCACCGGCATCTTGTTGAAGTTTATGGTGAAGATGTAGTGAGTCACAGTAATGTGCATCAACATCATAACATCATGACATAATAACATCAAAACCGCCGGCGGGGACTTCTGTCTAGCGGCGTCGTGCTGCTTCACGATAACGCTCGGCCTCACACTGCAGCAATGACAAAGACGCAACTGGACAACTTTCCATGGGAATTACTGGAACCTACAGCCCTGACCTGGCATCATCAGACTGTCATATGTTTCCTAAACTCAAAGAATATCTTGGTGGAAAGCGATTTGAAAGTGATGACGTGCTGAAAGAAACTGCTACTAACTGGTTAAATGCTCAGGCGGCAGAGTTCTATGATGAGGGGTCGAAAAGCTAGTGCCACGACTTAACAAATACTTAGATGTTCTTGGCGAGTATGTAGGAAAGTAAAACTATGTTCATGCTTACGTTTTTGTTAAAAATGTATGTACATAAATAAAGTTGCTGTAACTCCACCTAAAACGGTTCGTACCTAAAAAATGACCCTCGTATGTAACCATTTCTAATAAAATTAATAATTAATTTGAGGCGCGTTCCGGGACGTACAATTTTACAAATCAAGCACTTATCTAATATAGTTCTTGATGGTCGGTTCACAAAACAGATAATTTATGTTTGCGGATGTAATTTATGTTTTAGTACAGATATTCTTGCTCATGAATGGACTCATGATTAAGGAGTACAAATATTGAAAGTCGAGCATGACAACATGAACAACTTACAATATTTATTTAAAAGATAGTACACATTAAACCAAAGATAGCACTTATCGTTTCATTAAATATTAGAACTTCTTAATGATGGATTGACATTAATGATTTATTCATGTTACTGACAAATATATTTCTCCTGCACTCAGCTAATGGTTGTAATGGACTAACTATAATTCTCATAAACAAGAATGTTTTCTACTTTCAGATTTTATTTTAATGAAGTGAAAATATATTTCTAATGAATACTTAAGTGTTTTCTGTCTTCAAACTACACTTCATTCCATCAATGGAAGCTCCCTTTTCATATATTGAACCATAATCAACCTCATAAATGAAACACTTGCTCGTACTGTTTACAAAATAATACATACCCTTCAAAAATACCCTTCCTGCCCCGTATTAATTTTTCTCATCTATTGCTACAGGAAATGCATTATATGCTTGTGACTTTCGTCTACTCCCTCCCCATACTCACTTGCTTCAGTTGCAACGTAATAATGAGTCCCATGGGAATAGTGTTACTATTGCGTTGAGGAAGAGATCCCTTGAGTCTCACCGGCTCCGAGCGGGCCCGCGTGGCCTCGGCTCCAGTTCGCACGCGCACCCCCCTGACACCGACACCCCGACACCTGACACCCCGACTGCACTGACACCCCCGACACCCCGAGCACTGACCCCGCACCGACACCCCCGACACCCCCGACACCCCCGACACGCACCCCGACACCCCCGACACCCCGACACCCCGCACCCCGACACCCCGACACCCCCGACACCCCGAGCACCCCGCACCCGACACCCCGACACCCCGGACACCCACGCACCCGACACGGCACCCCGACACCCCGACACCCCCGACACCCCGGCACCCCCACGCACCCACGCACCCCCTTCCAATATTGTGGCAAAAACCTATAAAAAATACATTCTTTTAACCACACTTTCTTGATTTTATTTTTATTTTTAAGGCGTCATACACTTTGAGTTTTCCCCACTTTAAGTGTCTTTATCAAAACATTGGGAGAAGTATTGCTTCGTTCGTGTTCATTTAGTCTCATTTTCTCACCAAGAGTTAACGTTTTCAATTAGCCACCTGACATCATGAACACTTGATTAACACAATACCAATACACAACTCATTGAAATGTACAAAAGTAAACATTTAGAAACTCTGAACCCAAAGCACGATATACAAGAACTGTGAAAGAATCACTCTTCGCGCCTCTCTTCTTCACACGGACTTGTAAAGGTCACAGCTATTACAAATCAACAGTGGCTTTCGCACTTGTAGCGTGAGAAAGGACGTTCCGACGAGGGTAGCTGTGAAAGGGAGTAAACGAGCACAGCTCAGAGTGTGTCGTGGTGGGACGTCGCCATTCTTGCAAGTCAATCTTTAATGTTAAAACAATATTGGTTTTCCGTCCTATCCAGAATTTTTAATACCATCATACTAAACGTTTCATTCCGTTTCCGCATTAGTCAAGTTTCCGGCTTATCCTGTGTATTTTGCATTAGGAAATAGTCGCTTTAAGAGTATTTTCCGACGAAGGCAGGTTTCCGCCTTATACAGGGTCTGCCTTAGGTTTTACTCCCCCGCTGGATGGCGAGATCCGGCACCGACCTACCGTCAGGTAGTGGGGTTTCCCCTAACCAGGCTCCCACCAGCAAGGCACCGCCCTAGCCGGGACAAACTCGAAGCTCCCGACCGGTCTCCCGGAATATATGGTAGTGTAGTGCATGTAGTGTAAGTGTGTGTGTGTGTATATAGGGGAGAGGATAGGACAAGGAAGAGGGAGGGCAGATCGCGCGCGGTCCGTGGCCCGTTTGGTAGGGTACTGCTCCGGCATTCGCCTGGTGTTGACCGGAGAAACCACGGAAAACTACTGATCATAGCAGCCGGCCGCTAGAATTCTCCTCCAGACAGCGACTTAATTCTACATAGCTGAACAGCTGGTGTAGAAAATCCGGTCGCCGTCAGGACTCGAACCTAGGACCTCTCGGTTAGAGACGCTGCAGTGACATCAGTTGATGCATTGAGCTACCGGTCGGTTGTATGTTTGAAAATGAAAGTAGTTAAGGAGGATGGATGAAGGATGATGTCATTGTGTGGTTGCAGACCCGCGCACCAAGGACTGGCCGCTGATGAGCTCGCCCTTCCCCACGGCCGCCATCTGCCTGAGCTACGTCTACCTGGTGAAGGTGGTGGGGCCGCGCCTCATGGAGAACCGCAAGCCGCTGGAGCTGAAGAACGTGCTCGTCTTCTACAACCTCTTCCAGGTGCTCTTCAGCATGTGGCTCTTCCGAGAGGTAAGGCTCAGCTGGCCCTTTTCACGTGGCCATTTTTCAAAAGAAAAAGTTGTTGAATCTTGCTCCTATACGTAGTCATCCCTTTCTCTAACACGTTGTGTAGTCAGAAAATCTGTTCTGTGGGTCGCTAACACCGAAACATGTGTCTTTTATTTATTATATTTTTCGTCAAACAATTAAAAACTGCGTGTGACGTGCTTTCTGTGCACGTTTCTTTATTCTGGTATCTATACCGTAAGCCATACACAAGTTGAATTCTGAATACTGAATTAAATGAGCGTCTATAGCAAGAATTGTTAACCAAATATTCGCACTGATGTAATAAAATATATTTTCAAGGCAAAATAATCAATAGATTTGGACTCTTATCCGACGTCATGTTGTCTTTGAAGGAATATACTTCCTGCCGCGGTTACATGGAGAACGATAATGCGAATAAATATATTTCCCACTGAATTCTAGAAGACGTACACGGATAATGAAATTACGTTTATGCCCTGAAGCAAAACAAGGAGCCATCTCAGCATTCGTTCAAGGGGACCTTGTAAGTACTTTGGGCCAAAAATATCGACTTTTTTTATGCAACTTTGATAGTCCACTCTTTCATAATATTTATTTATTTTATTTTACGTCAAAAAACAGTTAAAACTGTGTATGACGTGCTATTGGGAAAAGTGAAGTCTGTACCCATTTTCAAAATTCTGTGATCCCTACACTAAATCATATACTACTTGAATTTTAAATTAATTTAAAAAAAAAGCTCCGATGTAATAATCTATTTTCAAGGATAAATCAGCAATAAATTTTGGGCTCTTATCCATTATGTCCTTCATCAAGGAATAATACTTCCTGCCGCGACAACATGGAAATGATAATTTGAATAACTATATTACCACTGAATTCTAATAGTCGTGCACAGATAATGAAGTGACATTTATGTCCAGAAGCAAAACATGGGGCCATCTCAGCATTTGCTCAATGGATCAGGGAAACTGGACGAAAAACCTGATCGAGAAGGGTTATAATCGGCTTTTAATCAGCTTTTTAATTGGTTTTTTCCTAATTCATATTAGAAGGGATTCAAATGTCCACTTAATGAATCTATTGTTCTAGTTAGACTAACATTTTTTCATTGTTGTTGTCTTATTTCAAATTATTCTTATTCCTTGTAGTCAAAGTTCCTAATAGATATATGTTGAAAAATGAATGCACAATCATTTAAATATTTAAAAATATAAATAAAATAACTCCATGCACTTAAGTGCAGGTTACAAAAA
>CAXIVR010000001.1:352950673-353160673 GCA_964035755.1 Teleogryllus oceanicus | reverse complement strand
TGCAGAAACTAAAGGATGGTTGGGAATTTCTGAATTTTCGGCCATCCTGGTGTTAAAACAGCAGTATAGTTGTTGTTCAGTGGTTTTGAAAATAAAGCTAATGCTATTTGTTAACAGCGGACATGGAGTTGATTGATAATAACAAGTTGACATATCCATGTATAGTGATATATGGTACTGGATAGCATGTACAAAATCTGCTGTATCAATTTATTGACGGTTACAACAAGCATACTGTAAAGATATATATCCAAATTCACCTGTTCAGTCATGGCTGTATTCTCTTAGTATGAAAAATAATCAATAAAAGATTTGATCTCGAAATTTCTGAACGTTTCATTATGAAGGAATGAAGGAAGAAACAATCTTCCACAGAGTAGTAAATAATAGTATCTTCTTCAAATATTATTCATATGTATTTCAGGAATTATTCCCCATGTTCAGTGGTTTTATGCAGGTTATATGTAAACAGGGATCAATTAAAATATGGTAGCATTTACAAGTTATAATACAATGAATCTTAATTAACAGTGTGAAATTTATTGGAGACATTTTAGACAAAATTTAACATATACCATGATTTTTAAAAAACTAAAATAAATATGAAATAGAAAATTACGTTCCCAAGTATTTGTGGAACAAATTAAATGGAAATGTTTCAAAGTAATGGCTCTCAAATATAATTTTCTGTTTAATATATTTCATATTTTGATTAGCTTTTATGAAGAACTCTAACTTTTTTTTATTTGGAAAATTAAAATCCCTCATGTTTTATGATATATTTCAATCAACCTTGAACTGTTCATCTTCTTTGAACCCTTTATCTTAACAAAATATGTCTGTGCCAGTTTTGTATGAAGTTTTATTTACTTTCTGGCATTTGTGTGGTAATACAAACCTTAGTTAATAATAGTAACTTCACACTTTGAGAAGTAATACTAAGCTATGTACTGCTGCAGGAAGAAGTGTCAATGTTTCTTCAGAAAAACACTTTTAAAGGGTCTCTGAGACTGAAAACGATTTTTCTATTCCTATACACAATAAACTACTTTCTCAAATATATGGTGTAGTCAGAATCTGTTTTGTGTGTCATCCATCTTAGAACAACGCTAGTGCCTGCGTAGGCTTCTGCGACCGGAGTCCATTTGTGCTTGGCTGCCCAGGAGATGCCGCGTCCAAGGCCGAGGTGCCGACGTTTTGGCCGCCATTCTGTGACCTTCCTCAGGGCGTAATGCTTGGAGATGGTTCCACTTTATCTGACGGCCTGTTGACCGAGTGGTTGGCCAATGCCGAGAGAGTGCATCGGCCAATCGGGCAACGGACTCCCCGGGTAGGGTGGGAGAAAGCGCTCTGCACGTAATCGGACGTCGTGGAGCAGCGGGAATCACGACTGGGTGTCGTGGTAAAATATATCTTTCCAGATCTCTTGGAGACGTAGGCTTTGGCACAGCCTCTTTTACCCTCCGCGGTCTCCAGCGGTCTTCTCTGGCTAGGTGGCGGGTGCTATCATATAGAATGGCGGGGCCAGTTTTCCATGCGTGGAGGGCTACGCCCGATTTATTCGTATTATTGTACTTGTAATGGCGAATGTATTCACGGAAATGTTCCGCGATGATTCATTCTGACTCGCCAATGTAACCGTTGCCGCAGCTGCATGAGATTGCATATACCTCGGATGACATAAGAGGGACCGATCTTTGACGTGTACAAGTTTTGTCCAAGTTTTTCATGGGCTTTGAAAACCGTCTTAAGTCAAAGCGGCTCAAAAGCATGTCAATTTGATCAGTGAGACTTTGTATGTAGGGGAGAATGGCCACTTTTGGTTGGTATCATCACTAGGTGTAGTGATGTCAGCAGTGCTATAGGTGGCCGCTACCTGCCATACAGCTTGGTTGGCAGCGTTAGCACTCTATCCGTTAGCTCGAAAAGTGCCCTTGAGGAGCTCCATTTCAGAGTCTAAGGATTCATCACACTCTAATAGCTCTGATGTGAAAGAATTGCAATACTGCTTCTGCGACAGCTCCTTTGATTGCATTTCTGCGACAAACCCTTCACTCACAATACCCTTCCTATCACCTTAGTGAAGTGCTATCACGAGGCAGAGAGCGTGTTTGATTGGGAACGCAGCCGCCAAAATACAATACTCACGCGGCGAAAACTAGAGGAAGTTCGGGATGTCCTATCAACTTCCCCGAAAACATCATTAAGAAATGTTTGTCAGAAATGTAATTTTTCATAGGGAAGAGTGCCGTGTGCCCCAAAAAATTGAAAATGCGCTTCCTAATAGCGGACATCTCAGGATCTTAAAGTTCCTGATCAGGCTGCTCACATGAATTACTGTAAAGGGCTACAACCATTAGTTAGTGAAGGTCTTGAGACTCTTGATAAAGTGCTTTTTGGAGATGAGCCTTGGATTGGATGTTAATAATGATAATAGTAATAATATTTATTGAGTCACATGTACAATTTCAATCGTGTATGACGAGTCAGATATGGTGTATGCAGGTGCACAAATTTTCCTGGGCTCCAGATTTTAGTTTTCTAATATAAGAATATAAGGACTGGAAGCGACATACAGTTTTGATTTTGAAATACACTGCTAACAATTTTTAACCGTCTACTCCTCTCATGTATACCATAAGGGAGCTCAAGAAGACTTGGGCAGAGTGAAGTTACAGTTACTGTGCAGAAATCAAAGCAAGGGGGCCACCTCAGCATTTGCTGAAAGGATTGAGGTACTCTGGACAAAAACCCTAATCTGCAAAGCAGTGGAGATCACACGAAGCAGAAGAGACCATTAGATTAAAAAAGATTTGAGTGTGGAGTGCCACTTCTCGACGCAGTATAATTGGTTCTTGTCATACAATTGTCTGTCGGCGGGCGTGTGCTTTTCTGTTTAAACTGGTGGCCATGAGAGCAACCTGCTTTCCTCCTCTAGGTGAGGGAGGCGGGATTAAGTGGACTTCCTGACAGTTTACCTTCTTGAAACCACCAACCACTATCCGACCTCCTCAAATATAGTTGCCAGTGCAATTCCCTCGGCCTGCTGTGGGTTGCATTTTAAATATTAATATATACTGCTATTATACTAACTCGTGCGCAGTCCATCTCCACGCATTTCGCCCTGAGAAAGGGCGCAGAATGGCGGCCGAAATGGCACCTGAGCATTGGATGCGGCGTCTCCCGGACTGCCAAGAACATGTAAACACTAGTGCCTAACTACGTAGAATTGTCAAATAAATTGATATTACCTGATCACTAGGTGATGTCGTTGCACTTCAAAGGAATCAGTTAATTTTAAGGGGACTCACATGTGAATCCCTAATATGTTTTTTAAATTTTCTCGAAGTCTCCAAATTTTTTCTTTACGTATTTTGCTCATAGCAAAGTATGCTTACAAAAATGGCACAGGAGTGAATTTCAGTAAAACCTCTAAATTTTCGAAAATTGTGAAACTTCAATATTTTTTTGACACTCGCCTACAACTACGTTACTGATGCTAGATATTTCTTTCTTACTGCAATTTATTTATCAATATTACATCTTTGAATATATGTGTGCTTGTTTCAAAGTATTAAGTTTTGACATAATTTGGAATTCTAATGTGTTACTATGATAGCATTTGAAGTGATTGCTTGTGATTAGATAACATTAGGGGTCATGTCTTGATTCATGATACCTTTCACTCAGGTTCACATCCCAGAATGAGTAAATATTTTTTCCTGTTAACTCGGTTGTAAGAATGGAGCACAGTACATTAAATTCAATGGCCAAACCAATTTTCAAGAAAATTAAATGAAAACTCTTTAATTTTCAAGAAATTTGTTTGTTTTTTCATACCTGTTGGTTGAAGTTTACCTTAAAGCTTAAGTTTTACGCCATCTTCAGGCTACAATACAAAGAAAAAAAAACATTACAAATTTTAAAAAAGAACATAAAATAAGAAGTTGCAGAGATAAATGAATCAATATGAATGAAAACATTATTATAACAAAACACAATACTCTATATAAACTAACATAAAGACTGAAAATTTACTCCTTATTGTGAAATTGTAAAACAGATAAATAGAATATTAACATGGTAATACATGTGCAGAGGGGTGCACCAAGCTAATAATATCAAGTAGTATAAGTGATCATTTTTATGGAGAAACATTTTGAATTAATTATAAATATTATTTTCTTTTATAGTTTTATTGATTTTTCAGAAAATTTACCCATATTTTAATGGTGTTTGGAAATTCATTATTTGGAGATGGCTTCAATTGAATTGAAAGAATTGTTTGGTTAATGTGAAAATAAGCTAATGTGGGGAGATGAAGTGACTTTGTGCACATTTGCTTGTGGTTTTGTGTAGTACCATTTTGGAAGATAGACAAGTTAAGAATATATAGTAGATACTCAAAATATAATACTAAATATTTTTCATGAAAATAGTCGTTTTTAGTAATTATTTCAGATCCAATCCCTGTTTCTCCTATTACTGATTTGCTTTTGCGAGACTTAAATGCAAAATACTCTATAAAAAAATATGAAAAATCAGAAAGTCGTAACATTTCTTTGATGCAGTATATATCCTGGAGTAGTTTTGCCATTTCTCCAAGCCATATAATGGCCTTTCAAAGTCCCACAGCTGACAGAACAGTGTTCATAGATCAATTCTATTGTTAGTCTGTCTGTATTGTAAATTTGGAAATGAAAATGAAGTATTTAATTGAGAAGTCCCATGGTAATGCATAATATTCTTACCTAATTCACTATTGTTAATTACTGATTTATTGCAACATGACTTTTCATCCTTATAATAGGGAATGTTTTCCAAATAGATTTTCTGTAAATTTTAACTACAATTAGAAAAGATTTGTGGTGTGCTTTGCAGCATAGGACTGTTGTCAAATTCTTCTGCTTAAGTGAAATAACATAATGAACCTAATGGGCTGGCAACCACAGTTTATATTCATTTACAATGCAAATAATGAAGTAAACAAGACAGGAGAATGTATACATTTACCTTTTCATTTGCAAGCTTTAATGATATTTGGGGGTGAGAAAATTGTGGGGATACATTCTCTTGTAGTGTTTGAGTTGCTTGCCTATAATGAATTAAGATTGTTTTTTGGATCTAGATTGATCAATCTGTCAACATTAGAAACTTATGGTGAATATTGTGTGTGTTGATTTGAACACATTTGATGACCTTTCCTCCAGCATACTCAGACTCTGACAGTGAATGGAGTTCTCTTGAACGGAGGCAGAGGGCAGCTGACATCTATTGTAAAGTCAATCGAAAGCCTACTCCCCACAAACGGATACGCAAGAAACGCACTGCTATTCCTGTTCCAACTCCAAGGGTCCCTCCAATTCAGGCGTTTGTGCCTCCTGAGGGGGCTGCTATGCTTAACTATCAGTTAAAAGAAGAACAATCTCGGGGGGGTTGTGATTCCAGTGAAAAAGGTACACATGTTCTGCCAAGTAAATATGTTGTATGTGCTTGTGGTATTGTGCTCTTGTCTGTCTTTTAGTGCCAGAGTGAATTTTGTGTAACGTGTTGCTGTGGCCTGACCTTAAGCTTCATTTTCTCTGGCATGATAAAAGCGAAATTTGCTTGATATGGATGAGTGCATGCATGTTCCTCCTTGTTCTCTCAGTCAGAAACATGGCAAACTGTGACAGATCGGAAGAAGGTGCATTTTACATGAAAATTATTTCTGTTTCTCTCATCAGTATTAGTTGAATATCGCCTAATTCTATATTTACAGTAAATGGAGTGATGTTTTGCTTTAATATCTGAACCTTATTTTTGAAAATTTTGGAATTAGGTAATGCATCCCATTTTATTTATGTCCATTCTTGAACCTGTGTATGTCTTTCATTCTATGGATTTTGATATGTAACAGTGATCAGGGAGGTAATTGCCATGTGGGATTATTGGAATGGATGTACTTACATTCCAATGAATGCTTTAAAAACTCACTAAAGAATAGGTGATCAATAAGTGTCAGAAATATGCACAATATGATGTGGACCCTTGATTTAATTCTTGTTTTTATTTACTCTTCTCTGTTGGTAATTGCTCATAATTGTAAGTACACATGTAAGTGTCACAATTCAAAGTTTATTTATTAGCTTTTTCTTTACTCAAAAATTTTAGATAATTTGATAAGAAATCACAAAGAGTGCTTAACTTCTTTGTATTATACTAAAAAACTTTTAATTATTCAAATAACTAAGAAAAAAAGTTTTTGATTTGTGAAACTTCAATTTCCAACATGATTGCATTGCTTGATGTTTTTTAATTGCCACGGAATAATTATAGGAAGTATATTGTTGAATGTAATGTGTTTTATTCCAAAATGCAATGAGTAATATGTAAAATTGTTGCATGAATCTGATAGGATAATGTTGGCAACAAGATCACATTATTTGTGATGATGCATGTAGTGGGACCACTTCATAGCTTTACTCATGTTCTAACGAGCATTCAAATATTCATGTCATGTATCAAGTTATGAAGTAGTCTTTCAGTGTTAGTTTTGTTTCTTCCTGTTTTCTTGTGTATTTGTATTGACTTGACTAGAGTAATTAAATGTTGTCTTATGCATTAACCTGTTCATGCAGCTCTTGTTTGCTAGTTCAGAGATGATCAACTCACCTTAACCAGTATATGTGAACGAAAAAACTTACTAGAACATACCTTACCCGCAGTAATCAGGAACCAGAAGTGTCTGCTACCTGAAGGATTGCACATGTTTCTGTCGAATACATAATGTGCTGTTCTGTTTATGTTCTTTGCAGAGTGGCAGGTGCTGAGGGCTTGAATGTTTACATATGATGTGAAGGAAGCACCTAGTAGATTTGATTGATAATTATTTTTGCTTTATTTGTGCTGCATATTTCTGACAATGATGTTAATTTGATTGCTTTTAAAAGTTGTTCACCTCTGAGCTTAAGCAAATTTCTATCCTAAGTAGAATTGGTTAAACAAGAACAGGATTGCATGATAATATGAATGTGAAAATTTGTTCCGTGATCATGAAATTGAAGGGTTTGTTACAAAGGTAATAATAATAATAATTAATAATAAATAATAATAATAATAATAATAATAATAATAATAATAATAATAAAAAGGGGACTAAAGGCAATGAACAAAGTATTGTTGTAAAAGTTATTTTATTATGTTAAAGTTATTTTCCAAAACGTATTTGAAAGTGGACTCCACAACGAATTATCATAATTAGTATGTCATTTTCTACATCTCTTTATTGAAGAGTTGTACTTCAATGACCAGAGTAGTTGAAGAGCCCCTAAATGCCAATAAATAAATAAACAAATAAATACACACATGCATTGAAGACCCTCAGATTGCGTTTTAGGAATATGAGAAAAGGGTCCTGAGAAATTACATTTGTTAATCAAAGCACTTTATGTTCCAATGGTGTGACATAATGCACAAATGTTTCTCTTTAACACTTTCATGTGTTGTGCTAAGTTTTTAAAAGTTTAATTTCTTAAAATATATCACTGAATCAAAATAAGTTTAGGCATTTGGTGTGAACAAGCTTTGTGTTATTTTATGTGTTAAAAATCATCATTAAAAATATTCAGCCAAATCAAAATGCTTTGTGGGCAGGAGTTGTTTGTAGAATCTTTGCTTTTGAATTTTGAATCTGAAAATACTGTCCCAATTCTCCATTCAATGAAAAGTTTAGAAAAGAGTATTGATTATTGAGATGGTAATATTTTAATTTTATTATCTACATTTATACTAAGTAATTCATGTAATGTGTTGGTTTTGTAAATTTTTTAATGTTCTGGTGATCCAGAAATTTACAGGATTGTTCAAGGCAATAGTAGGTAGTAAATGTAACCAGCCCTTCATTTGCATGTTATTTTATGTAGGATTTATTTATAAACAACCCATCTGTCCATAAATGTGGAAAAGCATCACTTGTGTATACTGAGCAATTGCAATGTTGGGATTTGTAAAATCTTAATATTTGCAGGGCTATTTTATTCACTGCACAAACTTGCCTGCTTTGAGTGCAGATGAAAGAAATAATAAGTTTAGTGGCAGATGTTCAGAAATATTGGAATTTGACTGTCTTTTATTTTTTATTCATTTAATATTTCATAAAGATGTGTGCAAAGGCATTTATTGTTAAAACTGAGATTAAATATATTTGAATCCAGTTGCAAATATGGTGCAATGAAATGTGAAATTACTAATGCAGTTTGGGTGAATACAAGTATTTTGTGTTGTGTTTTTCAGTTCATAGTGAAACGCCATCTGATATGAGTGATATTAGTGAGCCTGAACTGTCCAGCTCTGCTACACAGTCTCGCCAAAAGTATCAAAAGCATTCAATGCGCCTGAAGAAAAAGTCTGGCAGTACTACCCTGGCCCCAGTAGGGCCACCTGTTGTGCCCAATCCATCAGAATTGCGTGGGCATCCATATGTCCCTCACTTACAGTCAGATAATGATGTTCTATCTTGTAAGTTTGCAACAATTCTGTAATAATTTAGTAGTGAAGGTGCCAAAAAATGGATTTATGTTATCAAAAAACCGAGCACTGAATCAAAATGTAGTATTAGATGTGACTTCTGTAATTCCGAGAGGTTTTCAAAGTAGCCATTACACTTCTCAAGCACTAAACTACATCTTTAAGCAACAGTGACCAAAATGTCCACATGCATATATCTACATGCTGTTTCAGTTTCTTCTTGAAGACCTAATGTAGCTAGTTTTCTTCTGTATGCCACACTGAAGTTTCTGATAAGTAGAAGTCATGGGGATATTAGAGAGTTTGTACACCCTCGAACGTGGAAGCACTATTGATCTTCTGCTCATGTGCAGAAGTTTCACATCACTTTAGTGCATCTGTGCATGCGCTGAAAATCAATAGTGCTGCCTGCTATGGCATGCACAAACTCTCTATTATAACAGGGAAAGTCACACAATTCTTGCATTTCACCAGTAACGATACCTTC
This sequence comes from Teleogryllus oceanicus, assembly GCA_964035755.1. Lineage (NCBI taxonomy): Eukaryota > Metazoa > Arthropoda > Insecta > Orthoptera > Gryllidae > Teleogryllus > Teleogryllus oceanicus. The sequence goes on along the minus strand of CAXIVR010000001.1, from coordinate 353,151,678 downwards.
AAAAGTGAATGCTTCAATTAAACCATTTGATTACACATCAGATATTGGAGGCCCAGTAAATTGACTCATTTTTCTATTTAACTGGACTTTCATTAGGCCTAATCATTTTCCCTACAGTATCACATCCTCTTGAATCATATTGAAACCACTTAAGATACTGCACCCTTCAGTCTGTTTTCTTCATTACCTGAATGTACTTGGTATGTTCAGCTAACTCCTTTCTCACATGTGTATTATTTTGTAGAGGTCTATAGTAAAAGTCTAAACTTTTCTAACTCGAACAGAAATGAATGAACCAGAAAGAGGACCTGCTGCTGTGTGAGGCCATCCATGTATTTCCCTTGTTCATGTTGGAAGCTCTACTATGAATTTAGACTTTCTGAATGCATGCACTTTGTGCGTCCATTGGAGATTATGTTGCATACTCGTATTTATATTCTTGTTTTACTTAATTTGCATTCTTGAATAATAAATAACTCTTTAAAATGGCTTTCCAATTTTTGAAAGACAATCATGCTTTTTTTCTTTTCATTGTCTTTGGTAACCATTTCAAGGTGGTGCAAACAGCCATTTGAACCTTGTTTGAAGAATATGTCAAGCATGTTGCTAGTGTAATTCACTTAAACATTGAATCATAACACATCATAAAGTGAGCATTATGATACATTCATTGGCACAAGAGTAGTATTTTAATGATTCTGCTTAGCATGTAACTTAATGTTTGTTTCAGCTAAAATTAAAATGGACGTGTCGTATGGCATGGGTCATGATGATGAGTCTAGCTTAGATGTGTCTTCTCCTCGAGATGTGAATTCACCAATGGTTTGTTGCACAATTCTATTTTAGTTGTTCTCCTTAAATATTTGTTTGGAAGCATTACAGGATTTATCTTTTAAAATATATTAATTTTTTCTAGGTTAAAGAGGGCGATAAAACATCAAGAAGAAAAGACAAACAGAAAGTAAAAGCTGATGAAAAACAGGAGAAACGACGTATTAAAGAAGAAAAGTTAAAGAAACTTGCTGATAAAGAAAAAGAGAGAGAGAAGAAACGGGCTAAGGCAAAAGTGAAGAGCAGCCCGGTTGTGCCACAAGTGACACTGCAGGACTTTGCTCAGTCTAAAGATAACTACATTCCTCTCATTCTTGAGAAGTGTGTTAAGTTTATTGAAGAAGAGGGCTTGGATTCAGAAGGCATCTACAGGGTCCCTGGCAATAGAGCTCATGTGGATCTCCTATTCCAGAAATTTGAAGAAGGTAAATATTGGCACTTCCCTTAATATTAAAGTTTTTAATAATTCGAAATTTGAAGATGTAGAATATGCACTATTTTCTGTAATACAGATCCTAATTTCAACATTCATGATCTGGATATTCCTGTTAATGCTGTTGCTACTGCACTGAAGGATTTTTTTTCCAAACGTCTACCACCTCTTCTAACACGAGAGATGTTAGCAGAGTTAGAAGACATATCAGGTGAGATAAATTAGATACTATGTTTTTGTATGTCAACTGATTAGCCAATGTAAAAGTGCAATTTAAGTTACATGTTTACAACAGATCTATAATTATTTGTTTATTTGCATTTTCCTTGAGGTAAAAGGAAGCATGTATTTGAATTTATGCTGTGTATATTTGTGTGTGATTTTTTGTGTTCATGAGTATATTGGCACCATTAGAACAAACAATACTTAAAAAGTTTTTGTCAATTATGTCAAAGGTGAGATAAAGTTTTTAACATTAAAGTTTAAATAGGAATATAGTGAAGATAATCATATATAATGGTCAATGCTTGTAATCTGAAAATAAAATGTTTCACAGATACTTATGCAGATATTAGAGGATCGATTCATGTATACACATCTGTGAAGTATTTTCTATGTGTAATTCTTGATGTTTCTATCGTTAACTTATTTGAGGATTGGATAAGAAAATAAACTTATCAGTTAAACTGAAAATGAATTTATTTCATTACTGTTTAGTAACAGTTCTATTAATTTATCTATTTATTTATTTTAATAAGGTAGATAAAATGTTTTCTCTTTTCTTTTAAGTTTAAGTAAGCAATAGTAATATGCATATATATGACTGTTTACTAATTTGTAAGCTAATAAATTTTCATATAATCATCAGATGGTCCTCAATGATAATATGTATTCCTTTATTGCAGCAGTATCGAGTTAACATAGTGTACACACAGATGCATAGGTCTGTCATTGGATATAACACAAATATTGAGTACATAAGATGTATTCTGACCTCATTGATACAATCTTGATCAAACTAATTCACCATTGTTTCAAAATACTAAATGTGCAATATACAAACAAAATAGGATTGATCAAGGTTTTTTTCCAGGTGCAAGAAGAATTAACAAACAAGTATCCACTGCTTATCTCAACTTAGAAGGTAAACTACTCTAAGTATTTGTACTAATAGAATAGTTGTATGAGCAGGAAAGACAGATATATAGCCAGGAACAAGCAGGCAGAACTAAGGAAAAGCAATGCGAAGAACTTAATCAAAAAGGAAATTTTTTATACAGGGTGTCTACTATTCCCTGATCTTCTTCTACTACTCTACAACTATACTATTACCACCACTGCTGCTGCTATCACTACAACCATATTCACTATTACCACCACAGATATTGATTATGACTGCAAAAATGGTGGTGACTATTATGACTTTAATCATAACTACTATTATTACAACTACAGCAACTGTAGTAGTAACATCAACAACTGCCTCTACAGCTATGGCTACTGCTTTGATAATGATTACCATCTCTATCGTCATGTCTGACACCACTTCTATTCCCACATAACTATTATATGACATCATGATCACTTTGATCACCAATGCTACTTTTCTGCTGTATATTACTATCTTTGCATCAACATTCTTTCCTTTCTGCCTCCACTGCCACCACATTGCCACTGAGACATTTTTGCCACCACCACTCTTTGCTTCCTCCTGCTCCTCGTCGTCGTCATCATCATCATCCCTTCTGCACCTTGTCCCGCTTGCCCCCCCCCCTCCTTGTCTCTTTTCCTCCCTCTCTTCTCCTCTCTTTTTTTGTGCTTCTCATCCTCGTCCTGCTGGTTTTCCTCCCCCTCATCTTCATCCACAACCTTCTCGTCCTCATCATCCTCATTCACATTAACATAATCCTTTGCCCTCAACATTCCATTGTTAAAGCTATCGTTGCCTTCCCCACTCGTAAGTCTGGAATTACAAGGAATACTGCCTTTTTTCGCACTGGCTCATGTACCACTCTAATGAATACCTACAACAATCACCACTGCCAGTAGTGAGAACCATTGGATCACTGGATTACTTTTACTGTTACAACCTGTGCTACCATCAGCACTTTGACCAAGATTACCCTTATATTTCACCACTGCAGACCCTGTTGCATTCAATATTGCATTACCAATATGTTAGGCTCTAATTTTAACTGTTGCTTCTGCTGCCACACTTTTCTGACTGTAAAGACCACCGTTGTGCTATTTCCTCTACCTTCAACATAGAGACACAGATGTCTCCGTTATTATATAGAATGCTCTTTGCGGCAACCACAATTACAATTGTTACTGACCCCCCCTCTCCCCGTTCCTGTTACAATTGTTCCAACTTTCCAGCCCTCTGTGGCATGTCTTCATTTCTGTCTCAACATCACACTACAGCTCTCTCAGTGGGACAGTTTCTATCTGAGCCGATTTTCATAATGACTATTATCAACACGTGTGCCTTACAAATATCAAGACCTTAAGGATGACATTGATGACTACTGCAAGTGTGTGGGTGATCTCCTGTTCTGAAATTGCACATCTTCTTACACCTAACATGTGATTTTTTGCTACTGTTTCTCATTGCATGCTTTGACAGGACTAAACTTGTTTCATTTCAGTGTATTACTTTAAATTGAGGACTGACTTTCCTTTCTTTTTCCACTCGTGCTGTGCATGATTTGATATAGAATAAATTTGCCTCATGTGTTTTCCAGTTGCCAGCTGATCCGGCCTTTTCTTCTGTTGTGATTTCACCAAACCATGCTCATTACTTTCTTCTAGAGGTTGTAAATCTAGCATTTATATTAATTCACTTGTTTTATATTGATGAAAGAAAATATTTTAGTTTTATATTTGAGGTTAAGGATGTGAGCTGACCATAAAAAGTTTAAATGTAAAGATTAAATGCTATCTTTACGGAGTTATTTTAAAAGCAATAGAAACTTGTTGGTAAATAGCTTTGAACACACTCTTGTTGGGTTTTTTAAGGTCTACGTATTGTGAGAATATTCTTCCTAATAATGAAAATAAAGAATATGAATGTAGTTCCATTATTATTTTTAAGTTTTTTCTTTTTTCGTTTACCTTTTTTTATTATTTAATGTGAGGGGCGAGAGAGTGATCTAATTCCCTTCTGATTAAATAGTTGCTTAAAAAACAAATTAAATTTTGTTGAATTGTAAATAAAAGGAATCCGTGTAACAAATAAATTTGATTTTGAAACTACCATCTAATGAGATTCATTGTCATTCACAAGAAAACTGAAAGTGGTGATCAAAATGTATCTTAGTTAAATGTTTCATTGTTTCATAGTGCAATGCAGAAATATACATTTTGCATTACTTCAAACCCCTTGATGTATACAGCTTTTGAGCATTTGCCTGTGCACAAAAGCTCAATGGTGTGCTCATGTTAAGGTGCTTCATGGTGTGCAAAATATCTCTCGAATAATGAATCTCCATTTTTGTTTTAACACTAAAGAGACCTGGCCCCTCCGGTGGCTCACGGACAGCATGCTCTCTTACTGTGAGGTGGTCATGGGTTCGATTCCCAGGCAGGGCAAGAACAAAGCTGTAACTTTGTAATACAAATCATCTCAGTTTCTATAACTGTGTAACAAAAGTAAAAGTTGAGCTATGGTAATGGGAATAAGTCATGCTCGCCACATGTCCCTCTTACCGCCAGATGTGAATAATAAATAAAAACAGGGCTCAGGCTCGAGTGCACTGCTTGCTGGCAAAAGTCTTAATTAATTTGACACTAAGATGCCAAATGCATTCATACTAAAGAGACCAAATTATCTTGAATTTCACTATATTCAGTTCATAAATGTCATGAAAGTTATACTTCTTTCCGTTATTCTTTCTTCTTTCATAACTTTTTCTCATTCTTTTAACCTTTTTCTTTCTTCCCTCTCCTGTTTGTAGACCAGTTTCCAAATTTCAATTTATTAAATGTGAGTAATTGTTTCGATGACTCCGAGGAAAATTTTGTGAAATTCCTGATTTGGAAGGAACGGAGAAAGAAATATCTTTCACAATTAGTTATTAAATGATAATTGGAAGGACCTATGTGAAAACTCTGAACTTTGTAAATAATAATTTTAAAAGTGGCAATTACTTCATAGTACAACCCAACTTTGAATTTCCAGTTTGTGTACTGTATGTTAGAGCATTATAGGCCAGTACAGTGGGAGAGTAATTATTCTGTTGCTAAGTGTTGAGGTTAAACTGCACAGAAAATCAAACAGGCCCTGTAATTTTATTGTGAGAGAATGTTTTTTTCTTTCAATTTCATTTTACCTTGATTTTGGTTTTCTACACTTTCCCGACCACCCTTGCTATGGAACAGAATACCCGAAAGAACTGAATCTCTAAAGATTTAATAAAAGATTCAAAGGGATCTCATTCTGTAGAATACTACTTAAGAAACATAATTTCAGACACCACCTGTCTCCCTTCATTTCCCTTCATGTCCCCCTCAAAATTTGTGTCTACACAGAACTCGCATGTCGCCATAAAACTTGTAAATTTTTGAGAAACAAAAACCTGATTTTAAGGGTCTGAGAAGCATTGTTTCTGAGCTATGCATGGTCATTAGGATGTGGATTTATATGCACTAAAAGTCATACATGCAAATATGCTAAAAGAATTAAGAAAATGGCATAAAAAAAAAAAAAAAAACATTCACAGAATAAAGTTCATCTCTTACTTTACACCAATAAATTATGTTTGTGTTTAAATTATGTTTCTTTTTTTCCCTTTCTTCAAATTTGCTGGTATAATTTCTTTTCTGTAATTTGCAAGATTGTTGTTAAGCACAGAAAATTAACTTTCAACTTCACATGAATTCAGGGGAGAAAAAAAAAGTTACAATTTCTTTCGTATAAAGCATGCAATTAACCTTGTAAAACTGTACTTTTCTTTTTAAAGTTCCTAAATTTGAATTCTTCAATTTTCTTAATATATCCTACTACAAATTGTTCTTGTTGAAAAAGGTAGTAAAAAAAGAATTGAATTTTAAGGAAAGTGCCTGCTTGAGATCATATTGTAATTTGATAATTATTTTAGGCAGAGTAAGGAAAAGTGTGATTATATGACAGTTAGCTTTGGATTTCTTCTTCAGAAATGCAGTCATTCTTGCTGAAAGAGTGCAAGTCTCATCTGGATTAAGTAAAGACAGTACTTTAATACATTCAATGTGTGACCAGTAATAAAGTGCTACATTAAGTTGTATGTTGAGCTGTATACAGTCAAACTTTGATATAGTGCCTCTCTATATTCTGCCACCCTCAGTATATATTGCAAGCAATGAGCAATCATTCTCCTATACATGGTAGTTACCTGAGATAAAAGATAAGTGAAGATATATATTTAGAAAATAGTCTATGTTTACTTGGACAAATTTCAAAAAAAATTGTCAGACAACCAAGTTATAGAGTAAATAAATCTTTAGCTATGAATTAAACTATTTAAGTAAAAACCTTTTTCCTGCAAAATGACATATTTTTTATATATAAAGGTCACTTTTCTTGTAACTAACAATACACAAGCAGAATTTGAGGTAGAGAATGTGGAGAGCCGTTGCTGCTTTGATGTGACCAAGTCCTTTGTCAAATGAAACAATTCATTTGATGTGGGCACTAACTGTCCATGGCCATGTGCAGGCCATGGAACAGCCTCTTTCCACCTAGATGATGTGGGTACTAGCAGTCATGAAATGTACCATACAGTTTCAACTCACAAGACCCAAACTTGAAAGTGAGCTTGTGGGTTATATTTTACAGAAGAAAATTTTTTAAAATACATATTTAATGTACAAATGTATTTAAATATATGCCTTTAAAATGAAAATATACTCGATCATCACAAGTATGCTGAAATATACACAATAAGATTTTACATATTGATTCTAAACATCAAAATCTGAATTTGCCATTACATTCAAGTTAAAAAAATGTGCAAATGTGCAAAATGTACAGCCTTTCTTTTTAAAGTGACCATCTGGTCCCACAGCCAGTGCATACTGTAAATTGACTTCTATTAAATGGTCTCCTCTAGCAAGTTTGAACTGTAAACGAATAAGAAGTGGAAGCGCAGTGGATATATTCTTAATTCAGTATCTTGCAATGGGAACCACTGTCAGATTTCTTAGAAGCAGGTCTTGATTTCTGGTGGAATGCATTGGAACAGCATTGCGGCTCCTCTGGAACAAAATAGTAAAGACAAACAAGAAGTCAACAAACATGTGATGACTTCTATAAATCCAAGTTTCGTAAACTCTAAAGTAAATAATTTCCCACTTAATTGTCTCTATCATATCTCTATATGTAATAAAGTTATTAGTAGTGATCTTGTAAAATTGTCATTATACACATTAAGTTATTATTGTTTTATTTTGTTGGAATATCAATAAATGGAAAGGAATTAACTAATCTAAGATTTACAGATGATATTGGCATTTTGCCACATCACACAATAATCTAGAACAAATGCTACAAGACATCCATAGAGAAAGCAAGAATGTAGGACTTCAACTAAATTAAAACAAGACAAAAATTGTGACGAATCATAACAGACTTTCAATATCAATAACAACCAAATAGAATGTTTCTGAATGTATAAAATAGGAGACAAAGGACAAATAATATCTTTTAAGTCTTTAAGAAGTCTGTAAGAAATTAAGTCTGACAAAGAAATTAGATGAAGAATAACCCTCAATTAGAAATTAGATGAAGAAAAAGCTTTGTAGTCTTGCATTCATATTACTAAACAAAAACATTGAGATGAATTTAAAGAAAAATATTATGGACTTGTGCATACTACCTACTTTAGTCTGTGGATGAAATTAACAAGATGTCAAAGAAAAACTGGAAGAAAAATAATGAACATTACACTAAAAGATCATGAATCAAGTGAAGCCATAAGAAACAAAACAAAGATTCAAGAAGCAGTACAAGCTGAAAAACTTAAATAGAAAAGGGGCGGTCATATCATTAGGCAAAGAGATTACCGGTGAGAACATGCAATAACATGTACCCAAGATCAGGTTGGAGACTACAAGGAAGACGAAAAAAATATGGAGGACAACTTTAAAGAGATCGCTGAACCCCAGTTGACAAGATAGAATGAAGTGGAAGTCGTACTTAAAATAAAATCAAAAATTGTAAATATGCTTAACCAGACAAATTTCATTAGGACTCATTTTGTCTGTAAATTATCATCTACAATTTAAATTATTATTAGAAGATAAGATTTTAAAATTGTTTTGATGAAATTGCAGTTTGTAAAACAGAAACAGTAACACATTTACAAAAATAAGGATTGTAAACCCAACTACAAGGCAATCCTTGTGGTTTTACTACCCTGTATTAGGAGACCAACTGACCTTTATGGGACATTTAATGGCTAAAAATAAAAGTTATTATTATTATTATTATTATTATTATTTATTATTATTATTATTATTATTATTACTGCGGGGAGGGTGTCACAAATCGGTCATCTTAGGACTGATTTGTGACACCCCTAACTTGCAACTGTACCCATCGGAGCACAGTCCGCAACCCTTGAGGCACAAGGTAGCTACAGTTCTTCAGTCTTAGTGACCTTGGCTATCAAGCCCAGCTTATTGTAATTATTATTATAGTTTTATTGACGTATATCAAGTCTACAATAATGCAAGTGCTACAGTTATTACTACTTATTTTTATTCAATTATAAACAAATTAATTTATGACGTGTTCTTCTTCTTCTCCCTTTCATGGATTTAGGCCAGAAGGCCTCTTCTGTCTTCGTTGCCTTGGTCGACCAGGATCTCTTTTTCCAGCTGGTCAATAATGGTAGGCCACTTTTTTACTTCCTTCCTTTGTACATGTGTCCATGCTCAACGTTTCTCCTTTATTTTATCTAGTATGGAGGAAATGTTGAGGTCTTTTCCCATACTTTCGTTTCTAAACTATTCTAGGAGGCTACCACCTTTTACTGCTCTGTTGGAAAACAGGAATCTCATTTTGGAAGCTTGTATATTACTACTTTTCTTCCTTGTCAATACCTATGACTTGCTCCTGTACAGTAAAACTGGTACTGCCATCACTTTGTGCATTTTTAGTTGCATCTCTCTTCTTATCTTCTTGGAGAGCATATGTCTGATTGTCCCACATATTTTTTGGAATCAATTGAGTTTGACATCAATGTCGTTCTTGTAATCGTAGCTTCAGTCACAGCCAAAGTAGTTAAAATGTCTTACTTGTTCCAACGTTGAATTGTAGATGCATATTTTTGATCTGTTGGAGAGTTTACCTTGGAAAGCCATTACTTTACTTTTTTGATAGAGATTTTGAGGTTGTAATCTTCCAAGAGTATTAGTCAATATGAGCATTTTTCTGGAGTTCCATTTTCGTTTCTAGCAATTAAAACCTGAATGTCTGCAAATAACAGTCTTTAAATAATTCCCATACCCCAAACAGATTCCATATGAACATTCTCTCTTCCACACTCTTAGAGAGTATCGTATAAATATATATTAAAAAGAGTTGGAGACAAAATGCATCCCTGTCATACTCCTTGATATACTAAAAATGCTTTGCTTTTTTGATGATTCACATTTTCAACTACCTCCATTTCATTATATAATGACTTTATACTTGCTATTATTTGATTAGGATATCCTCTGGTCCCTAATATTTCCCATAGCTTTCTTCTTAAAACTCCATTGAAAGCCTTCTCAATATCTATGAAAAGAAGATGGGTATCCAAATTATATTCTCTTCTCTTTTCAATTGTCTGTTTCAGAGTAAAGATATTATCAGAGCGTGAGTGGCCTTGTAGGAATTATTGTTGCTCATTTGACAGGGAATCTTTGCTAATGGCTTTTAATCTATTTGTGGGAATTCTGATGTGGTGTTGTTGATGTTATTACATGAAGAAATAAAGAAAGTCATCTTCATCAACTTAATGTATTTATTTAGATAGCCGGCTTTTGATGGCTTTGCCATCATCACCAGTCTACAAACATAATATAAATAAAGTTGAAAAAAATATCAAGGAAATACAAAATAAGATTAAACGGGAGATTAATATAAATAAAACATTAGCAAATTAAATTCAAATATGAAATGTAGGGGATATTAATAGAGACCAGTAGCAAATGACATTACAAAATACTGACTCGTCATACACAATTGAAATTGTATATGTGACTCAATAAATATTATTATTATTATTATTATTATTATTATTATTATTATTATTACTATTATTATTATATACCGTGCAAAAAGGGGGGTTAATGTAATTAATAGATACATGTAAATTTTAATTATCACAGGCAAATAGTAAATAAAATTGCAAAAAATGAAATGCAAGCAGGATTATATAGATAATAGATAGGAACTTATAAAATAAAAATAAAGAAATATACATTATGGGATTGCAAAAGATATGAGGGAAAAAAGGTGGGGGTAGTAATAACAATTAAAACCAATAGCAAATGATATTTTGACAAGTGGAAAAATAATAAGTCGAGCCACTTTGCTTACCTACTGCTTTTGGCTAAAGTCAGAAGACTGTGCCCAGAGGGAACATGTGACAGGGTTTTGATTGCGTTCTGGCACTCTGGCGAGGGTTCGGAGGAGGTTTGTTTTGTGTCTTCTTGGAAATGTCTCAGGAGGCAGGGGATCAGTGTGCGAGGTGGGGGTGCTTAAAATTATTAGTAGAGGGGACAGAGGGAAATTAGTTTGTGGTTGAGGAGAGCTCCAGAATATATTTTCTATTTAAAGAATTTTAATGTCTGAGTCGGGATGGAAAGTGTGGCAAAGTGCAATCTGTTTGTATTGTGCTTCTATGCATGTAAATGTTCATTAACTCTGGCATTGAGGCTTCTGCCCATCTCGCCTATGTATTTAGCTTCGCAATTGTGGCAGGGAGTTCATAAACTTCTAATTTCGTCATGAGTGGGGTGGTGTTGCAAGGTGAGAGTAGGTGTTTGAGGGATTCGTGTGTGGTAAAGGAAAGGTGAAAATTGTATTTGTGAAGAATATGGGCTACCTTTCGTGATATTTTTCTAAAGAATGGAATAGAAATAAATTTTGATGGTCTGGGTGAGTGGAGCGAGGCTTCTGTATGTTTTCAGTTTTTCCTTATTTAATTTGCGGCAATCTCATGTGTATTTCTTTATTTGTAATTTGAATTACTATTTATTATTTATTAACCCTCCCTGCATTTCTTTTTTTGCAATTTTATTTGCTATTTGTCTATAATAATTAAAATTTAAATGTAAAGCCGGCTATCTAAATAAATAAATTGACGGAGATGACTTCCTTTATTTCCTCATCTTTTAATCTGTTGGTTTAGGATTCTAGCATATACTCTATAACTGGTATTGAGAACACTGATTTCTTAATAGTTTCCTGGTTCACACCGATCTCCTTTCTTAAAAATGGAGGTAACATCTGCCGGCATCCAGGATTGGGGAAAATTCTTCTATTTTTCCAGCACATGTTCAGGAAATGAAATAGCCCAAGTTTAAAGAGAAAGCTATGTTCTGGAACCTAATTTTTGGAAATTAAGCACTGCTTAGAACAGTGAAATTCTGAATCTCTGAAATGGGATTAATTACTGTTTCAGGTAACAAATATGATTTTAATAAATCTCTCTATGAAATAACTACACACTTGCATTACATAACTTTCTCTCTACTCTGTAGCGAGAAAGTAAAAACGGATCTGAAGATCATTTGCAAATTTCTTCACGAGATGACCCTCTCACTGCTCGTTGAATGTGAATTGCATTTTGAAGTCTTGTTTGTGAGTTTTGTTCAGTGAGGACAGAAGTGAGTTTCACAAGTAAGAGAATGAGTGGCAAGTGAAGGTGATTTTTCGCTAACCAAGAAGAGGCAAGTGATTTTTGAAAATGGGAAAGGGGCTTCAGATAGAAAATTTTTTCAAATGTGGAAGGACACAAAGTAATAAAATAATATAAAACAAACTTACAGGATTTCACTTCATTAGTCTGTGTTGTTAATAAAGATGTAAACTTGCTAAACATAGTTTTTGTGTGAACAAGTATGTAAAATCCATGCATAAATAGATTTGTTTGTATTTTATAATTCAGGTATAGTTTGTTGCTCAAGTTGTATTTTGTAGTTTAAGGTAATTAAAATGATTTTAAGGGAGTCATGTTGTATTGCTTAGCAATTAACACAATTAGAGCTGATACTTTCTGTAGTCTCATCATCTTGATAAAGCAGCCACCTCTTTTCATGACCAATTTTCCTTCGGAACTATTAGTGACCATTTAACACAGGTTTCACAGTATGTACACCTCTGAAACAACTCCTAGTTTTATGTGAAAATTCAATGTAATTTTCTTTGAAAATTTAACAATGTGACATAAGTACTTTAAGAAACTATTTGACTCTGAATTACAGATTAATATTTAATGATGAAGTTTCATTTAAAAACCATTGCTGTTGCCAAGTTTGATGAATTTTAAAACAGCCAATAAATTAATAATTACATCTTTAATAATACAAAATGGGCTATAAAATTGTATACTGTTTGAATTAAGCGGACTAAATTAAAATGTTATTAAATAATCATTAAATGGAACATTTTAAAATCAATTTCTAGATAATTTATTAAATTATTTTCATGGTAATCTGAAGTTTGTTATACTAACAGCAATTATTATGTTCTTCAGTAAATTAATCAGTTGTTTTTTACAAATTCCTGCTGAGCATTGCAATTGATTGTTTAATGTAAATTAAATCTTTATTTACACCAAAACAGCATATTATTATAAACAACAACTTGTACCAGTTATGAGGCCTTTATACTATAATATATTTTTCTTGAGATGCAAGATTTTGCATCAGTATGAACAAGTTTCTATTGCCCTTCCCAGAATGCTTTAGTGCTGCTGTAGGACTCCTCACTGCAGAATCCTTATGTTGAAGAAAAATTTCAAATAGTGTAGGCCATCGAAATGTTGATTTTTTTTCTAATATTTCAAACATCCTTTCAAAATTTGCCTTTATTATTCAGTCTAAACATTACACTTTCATTGAAAAAAAAAAAAAGTTAAATTCAGTCTTTGGTAGAAAAATAATGGACTCTGCAGCTCTAATTGCTAATCATCATTCAAAATTATATGTATTAGAAATAGTACATCTTGTTTTCATTATTTTATTGTGGTGTATTTCGGTAAGATAACTCATTCTAATTCAAATATTTCAGTCATCTGCCTAGTAAATGCGGTATTTACTAATCTCTGTGTAGTGCTTCACTTTACCTAAGAATGCCCTTAAGTCTTTGGTAAGTTCCCTCATTTGTAGACACCCTGTAAAGTTATACATTGTTTTTTCACTTGTTTACCATTAGCTTTCATCATCTTAACATTGCTTATAAGGAATGCGTGTTAAAAGAGAAGAAATGCAGTTTTCAGGAGTAATTATTACATGTTTAAATAATCACTCCTGTCAAATGCTGCTAAAATTAGAATTTGTGTGTAATATTATGTACCTTGTTTACTTCTGGTGAGTAGAAATGGAATACTTCTTTCTGTGTGATAGTTCAAGATAAAAGTAGAATGAGAACACATGCCGGAAGTATTTGTGGTTTTGAATGTGTGCATATGTGTGACAGTTATGTGTGAACTACTGCACCGTTTCAATACCTCAATTTGACTTGCAAGAGAGGTGAGTTAATCGTAAGTTGCTGTGTGGTATTTGTTATGTCCACAAATGAATTTATCCCAAACTGTTGAGTTTGTTTTTCTTTTTCTTTGCAGATTAGATTTATTGTGGGCATAATGATTTGTCCCCAGCCCTTTTTTTTATTTTTTATTTCTTTGTGGTGGTGTTGTTATTGTTGTTGCAAAGGATTCAGTGGGTAAGAGATCATGTGTAGGCTTTTCTTGTCTCTTCTTCCTTTTGCATGATTTTGCTCTGCTAATTCTATTTAGGAGCCAGACCAGTGCCTTGAAGACCCTGTCCAACGAGAGAACGCTCTGCTAGACTCCTTCAGTTCAGCTTTGTGTGCATCATACTTGTACATTTTGCATTAAATGTATGCTTTTTGCCTGAACCATACCTTCTCTCTCTCTCGCTCTTTCTTTCCTTTTTTCTTGAACAGGTATTTCGTGTCGCTGTTAATCCCACAAGAACTTCAGTGTGGGACTCCTACCTTGCAATCTATTATTAAAACATTGTCCTTTAGTTGTTATAGTTTTAACAATCCCTTTTTAACTTGGTTAGTTTTCAATATGACTTTTGTTACTTAAATATAGTATGTTATAATGACCTTTGTTCTTTAAATACGCTCCTTTAAGTTTAGTGGGGGTGACTTTGTACCTTTGAACAATTCATTTTACATTCAAATCACTTACTTTCCTTTACATGTTTTGAAAATGTGTAATTACATATAGAAGTATATCTATAAGAATTCTTATAGTTATTTCTTTTATAAGAATGACACCCAGCACATTTTCTACTTTTGAAACAAAAGCTAAAATCTTGAGAAGTGTACAGAAGTACCTGATGGTCTTGTATATTGAACACAATCTTGTATACCAGTGGACATGCATTTTAAAAATTTAAAGAGAGAAGAAAATAAAAAATAATTGTTCACTTCACATAATAATACACATAATAAGTTTATAAAAATGAAGATCGTGCCATCCCATAGCAATCATCAACCTTCAGTGTAACTAAATTTTAAAGAAGTAACTTTTTAGGTGCATACTCGTGGATCAATCACTTACTATGTCACATTATGTTTTGGAATTTTGCAGAAATTAAACCTAAGGAGACCTTTTTCATTCCATCATCCGGCGGTACTATATTGTACTGGTTTTGTTAGCTTCATAACTAATGTTTCAAATTCATGATCATCAAATATTTTCTCACTGGCATAAAGAAGCTAGTTTCAGCAAGCCATTTCAGACACTTCACTTGAGATTTGGAACCAAAACTATCAAAAACTATAACTTCTGTGTAATTGGTTAAGCTTATCTGTTTTATAACTAAGCAAACACAAAGTCGCCAACTTCAAAATGATTCCTTTCTTGTTTCATCAGTTTCATCTACATCCATTACAATATCAGTCACTATTTCTTCGTCTTCAACACTGCTATTGTGCAGAATAGTAACTTCTTAAACATTGACTATCACAACTCTCTCTGTAGGGATGTGTTCCTATAAACAGTGTTTACTGGTGTGTAGTGAAATTGTTCACATGTACCAGATGATGAGAATTCAGAATAGCCATGCTCCTGTATTATCAGTTGCATTAAAATTGAAAATAATTAACCCCTTAACTTACCAATTATGAAATGAAAGGCTGTCCACAAATTTTCATTTTTTAAAATTGTTTTATTATTATTATTATTATTATTATTATTATTATTATTATTATTATTATTATTATTGATGTTAAGAACATGAGTATACTTGGACTTTTGTGTTAAGTGCCTAAAGAAAAATAGTCAAAATATTATTGACAATCAACTTGAGTTGTCACATTTGTTTAGTTTCACCAATCATAAATAAAAACGAATACATCAATTTGCTACTTCTCAAATGCTGAAAAAGAAAAACTTGGTTGCAGTGAACTAACAGTGGCTTGTTAACAAACTTATATTAGACCTCTAATGCCATGTCTCTTGACGAACTAAGATGAACAGCAACCAAATGGCAGCACTGATATGGTATAAAAGACTAAATGTTCAAAGGTGCAACAGTCTCCTCTATACCCAATCCTAATTTGAACATATTTTCTTTGATTTCTTTATACCATATTTTGCATTTGTGTATTTGTCAGTTTTCCTCCCTTCTCCCCGTACATTCTTTTATTTCTATAAATTGAAATTTCATGAAGGAAGAGCTATGTACTTGGTATGTACAAAGAGATATCTTTTCACAAAATGGATATGAATATTGTTATTAATTGTAAGTAGCTGCAGAGACTAATATGTCATATTCAATTACATCGTTTTCACATTGTGTGAACGGCTTAATTCATTTCATACTCATTCATTTTTCAGACTGTATGGTTCTAAAAGAATATTCCTTTCCTTTTATATCTGATTTTTCTCATTATAACTTTTGTCTAATTTTTAAAATGTTAGTTTTTTATTTCTTCTTATCCTTTATTGTACTTCACATTCAGTTTGTGTCAGTGTTGCATGAGAAACTTGCCATAACCTTACTACAGATACCCAGCGTTGCATATAATCCTCTACAAGAGTGCTATTGGCATTAAATATTGACCCTAGTTAGTTTGTTTCCTCACATCTCTAAGTGAAATGTTATGTGACTGCTGAAAAAAAAAAACAGGTATTTGGGATTTCAGTATTATGCGACCAACAAGTGTGCTTACTAATCCAGTTGAATGATCTGTGTTTGGATTTCATGTTTTGTAGCGTAGTTCGTAAGTGACGAAAAATTCCAATAATAGAATCTTTACATTTTGCAATTAATAGATTTGTTTTGCTCATTGATGTGGTGTTTCATTATCATTTATGTCAATCAGTAAAGAACATTTCAAAGCGTTAAGCCATATGTAGTATGTTTAGATTACTTGTTGCAACTCAGTACTTACTGATAAACTTTCATGGTGTAAGCATGCTTGGTGTAGGGGTAAAATCATAAAAACCATTGGTATGCTTCTCCGTAAAACTAATTTGAAATATTGTTTCGTTCAGTTGGTTTTAACAAAATCAAATTTAAAATACCAACGTTTTATAACCTATACTTCATGTTACAGTTTGTTATGAGCAGTTTGTATGTCAAGATAAAAATGTATGAATTTTTACTTGAATTCAGTAATTTAATGTGAAAAAGGTGTAATCAACTCTAAAACAAATAACTCGAAAATTAGATGTTTCAGTTTTATAATTTTGGATAATCAGTTCTGTAAGTATTGACTAAACAGACAGCAAAGATCAAATTACTGAATAGATTAAAATATTGATAAGATTAGGTAATAAAGGAATGAATGTGCATTAGAAGGCAAAGGCATCAATATGCATACAATGTTTCTGCAGCTCGGTTACTAGCTATTGTAGCTAATAATTTTATTTTAGTTTTGATTTTTAGTAATTTATTTGATATCACAAAGGTAATTGGAATAACAAATTAATTGATTTCACTTAATGCCACTGGTCAGCCAGAGATGGTGTTAATGCCTGCTTTCCTCCCAGTTCTATCTGGCATCTTTAGAATTTTGTTGCCCACAAATTCACTAGCTCTTTGATTGTGGATTCAATATCTGAAACCACAAAGCCTCACCAAGAAACAAATGAAGAATCTGAACCAAAGCAAAAGGCATCCAGAGGTGGATCCGAAAAGGAAGGTAACAAGATATCTCGAATGAGTGAATAGGCTTCTGCGTCCAGAGTCAGTAGCTACTAGGCTGCCCAGGAGATGCCTTAGGCACAGGTGCCAACGTTTCGGCTGCCATTCTGCAACTTACTTGGGTAAAATGCATTTTGCTTTCAGGAAGCTTCCAGAATGGCAGCCGAAACGGCACCTGTGCCTAGGATGCGGCGCCTCCCAGACAACCAAGTAGCTAAGATATCTCAAGTTCACAATTAATTCAACAGCCTCATACACTGATTCATAATAAAAAATCAAGAGTATTCATTACTTCTGAGCATAGTCATTCCCGTAATTCTTGGAAGGTCCTTTGGTTTTTTAAACAAACATATATATTATATCAATTTTTATTATGTTTTTTTTACAGACCACCGTTTCGAAGGTCATTGGCCTTCATCTTCAGGGTCTGAATTAAATTATAATAGTATGTTGAGAGTATTTTTTGATTTTGAAATAATATCTCACTCGTGTTTTTTTATTCACAGCATTTAAAACATGAGTAAGATATTATTTCAAAATCAAAAAATACTCACAACATATTACTATAATTTAATTTAGACCCTGAAGATGAAGGCCAGTGACCTTCAAAACGTTGGTCTGTAAAAAAAATCATAATAAAAATTTATATAATATAAATGTCTGCCTAAAAAACCAAAGGACCTTCCAAAAATTACAAAAATTTCAAAAAAGGCAGTCTTGAAGTAATGTCAAGAAATTTAACCTTCTTATAGAAAAATATATTTAAAAAAGGAAATAGTTATTCCTGCTTGGGCAAACATTTGTGAACTTGCAGGACCAAAACATCAATGCTGACAGAAAGAAATGAAGGTCATATCCATAAAAGCTTTGTCCATGTGGCAATCAAAATATTGGATTTCATTTTCTAAGAGGATGAATGAGAATGTCCCACCAGAAGCACCACAAATTACACATATTGTCGTGCTGAGAGTAGATAGGAGAAAAGTGTAGGTGCTTTCTGCTAATTGTGTCTTGCAAGTTCTCCAGTGAATGTCCATTACTGGTAGCACTCTCCTGGTGAGGAATTTAACCTGGAACATGCCATCACAAAAGATTGTCAACATAATTTTCGTTGTGTATGGAGCAGTTTTTGGTTTTTTAGATGGTAGGACAATGTCTTTCCATGGACGCTTGCTTCATCTCCAGTATTACATGATGCATCTGTGTTTCATCCCTGTAACAGTAGTATAGGGAATGTCAGTCACAATGTGAGAGAACAGTAGGACCATCAGTGAGAATGAGAGAGAATAGTAGGAATATCACTCAGAATCATGATACCCAGTGATTTCCATCTCCTAAAGTCTTTGTAGAAGTACAGGAATGTTAAGCAATTTAATATAAATGGGTGGACATTCACTTTGCATTGTGGATGCAGCTTCATGGACATGACCCTGATTTCTTCCATGTCAGTGTTGATGCCTTGGTCTAACAACAATTGATGTCTTGGTCCAACAAAATGTTTGGACAAGTAAGGTGGCTATACTCCAATTTAGTTATAGTGATTCCTAACATTTGATCAGCTGGACGCTGCTATTCAAGTGGCAGATTTGTTACGACTTAATTTTTGGTAATGATGCTCCCGATTGGATAACCATGTCCCAGCTGATCAAACATCAGAAGTCACTATAAATCGAAGGTGTAATAAATATTGTTGTGCATTGTTGCTCAGTATTGTTGACCAGGCAGTCTGAGGGTAGAGCTCCACTGATGGAGGATTATTTTGAACTATAGCTGGGTCAAATTCAACCAGTCAGGAGGAGAATTCAAGCTGTGCCAAGTGCTGTGTTCAGTATTTTTCCATGGTTTCTCTGATCAATCCTAGGTAAATGCCACAGCAGCAGCCTAACAAATGGTCCACAGACAGAACACACTCTTTTCTTCCTCATCCTTGTTCCCTAATCTCCTTACACACACAAACACTGCACTACCTCACATGTTAGGAGCTTAGAGATTGTCCCAGTTTTGGTGGTGCCCCACTGTGGGAGGGAGCAAAACCTGTGCACGCTAACCTGTAGTTGGTGCTAGATCTCATGTTCCAGAGTGGGAAAGAACAGCTATCTCCCAGGACGTAACATACACTACACTGACAAGACAATTAATGCAAGTTGTTCAAATTCCAAAATTCAAAACTCACTCACTCATTAGTGCCTTCTGAACAAGTATCAGTATATCAGGCTTCAGAATAAATTGTGTCCATGAGAGTTCTTGTTACTTTACTTTTTGATCCGCTTTGGTATGTGCATTTGTTACCATAATGATTTACTGAGACACTTACTCCATCTCCATGTTTCAGAGTCAATTGTTTCTGGTCTCATTGCTATCGATGCATTTTTACTTGATCTTCTTTTTATAAATTACCATTATTTGCGTTTTTTAAAACAAGATTGTTGTTATGTTGGTTGTCAAACTCTGTTTCTAAGAACCTAAAAGAATTGTCTTCAAGGTTATCCATGGAATTTGATCATGTTTATTGAAGAACTCTGCACTGTAAAGTAAGGTATTGAAATGAAACAATAATTCAGAAAATTGAATTTTACTAGAAGCATACATGCATACCGTTATTTTAGAGGAGAAAATGAGCTTTGCGTGTATTGTGTAAGATTTGTTGTTCATGTGTGCTGTGTAATGCAGTTGTCATTTTAATATTTTCTTTACTGTCAACATTGATTGACTTTCTTGTTCGACAAGTAATTGATGAGTATTTAAGAAGTTACTTCAACACTATTATAAATTCCATCTATTTGAAGATTGACAGATGTGCAGTGAGCTGTCACATAATGTAAATACATATACATAAAACTATTGTTGCATGATTATTCTAAGTATATTCGTTAATTGCAGTAGTGATTAATGCATTTTGTTTGTTTGGTGTTTTTTAGTAATAACGGACCGTAGTTGCCGCCTTCTTGCCTTGCGAGGGCTGCTTAAGAAACTTCCTGGGGTAAACTTTGAAGTTCTGAAATTCATTTTCCAACATTTTGTCAAGTACGTATAGTTTACAAAGAATTAGTCTTACTTTTTACCAATAATTTTATATATTAATCTTTTACAACTTTAAAAACAAATCTTGAATCATAATTTAAACATATTTTCACGTTGTAGATAAAATATATTTATTTTGTGAGTGAAATTATTGTATTTTCTCCAATCTCCTTACTTTTATTTTCCCCTCAACACAATAAAAAAATTCTCAATCTCAATCGTGTAATCAAAAAGAAATCCATACTTTTAATATAAAAATAAATTTTCCTCAATATTAGTAATGGGACGTCTTCAAAAGTATTGCGAAGTTGTAGGGCAAGTTATTAGTTGTTATTTTGCCATGAATGAATGAATTTTGAAAATTCATACATTAGCTGAAATTTTACCTAAAAATAGCAACAAGATTGATGTGGAAATCAATATATTACCGATTTTTACAGCATATGTTGGTGAAGATATCTCTTATGAATCATTATCAAAATGATGATGATGATGATGATGATGATGATGATGATGATGATGATGATGATGATGAGCAAGAAACTTGAATTGTGGATTGAAAACTCAGAAAACTGCATCATGCATCCTCAAGCTGATTTACATAGACTTTATGTGTCACGTAAGGAAGAAGGAAGAGGCTTGAAACAAAATGAAGCTGGCACAATGCAAGAGTCACAATGGGGAAGAATGTACTCAATAAAAAAAAATCTCAATTGTGCAATAAAAGAGAAATCCATGCTTTTAATATAAAAATAACTATTTTCCTCAATATTAATAATAGGATCTCTTTAAAAGTATTGCCAAGCATTATAATGGGGCAAGTTCATCATAATGACCCACTAATGAGGCTGGTCATTAAATCTGACCAAAGAATGGGAAACAGACCTTTTAAGTGTAGCAAGAAACATTGCAAAGGAAACTATGCGAGACGTGGAGAATAACACAGACACTGAACCTCTCATTCCATTTAACATAGAAATGTGAACAGAAAAAATATTCAAGATATTGTGGAGGGACAAACTACTCAATTGACAATATCTCAAAAGAATGGGCAAGTTGCAATCAATAAAGATAAATTATTTATGTGGCTTAAATGGTGAAGATTGAAGCCAGATTCGGAAGCAGTTGTAATAGCTGCCCCAAATCAGGCAGCGTTCAGAACATGATGTTATGATAAGGTGGTTCTCAAACTTTTGCAACATGATAAATCACACATTTGCCAGGAACAAGCAGAAACCATTGATCATTTTCTCAGCCTGTCCAATTCTAGCAAAGACCGAATACTTGGAAATATGCGATAGAGTGTGGTCTGGGTCAAGTGTCTTGAAGAGAACGTATTTCACATCATACTTATCCTAAATTTATTAATATGAATAAATGCTTAAAATTATGCTTCAATTATGAGAGACATAAAAATCAATTATAACAATAACAGTTATCATATAGAATGCTTTGAAACAAGAATTAGGTTATCAGAATGAAAGGGAAGATTAGCACGAGAACAGTTATGTCTACCAAATGATTAATAATACTTTACCGGATGCTTAGGAAGAAAGTTTAGAAATCTTCTTAAAAGTGATGCCATTTTTACCCAATTTATAATGTGTTTATTTTTGTAACCCCTAGTAACTAAAACATCCAGGAAGTATAATTGACTATTCAGTTACAATACATAAGTAAATTTCAGATGGCTATGAAAATTGTTGAAACAATTAAGCATTTCTTGAACTTATCAATGGTCATAATTGAAAAGGTATCATCCACATATAATATGTTGTTCTTTTTGCGAGTAAGTATATTCTAAATCGTCCAACACAAGCTGCTTGCTGAGATGGTTTTGTCTTGATAAATTCCTCATAAATGATTGCATTTGCATGTGATTCAATAAATACCCTTATAACAACAACACCTAGGGAGCACATTACCTTGTAGTTGGTGATGGAGCTTGAGTACCCCGTGAGCCTGAGAGCTACATCGGCGGTAGCCTAGCTACTGGTAGGGCCTCCCTTGCTAAATATGTTGAAGGTGAGTGCTCAGATAAGGAACTACTTCAGAAGATTGATGAAAGCAGAAAAGGCACCCCGAACACTGAACCGCAGCGGACGGCTGCAAACCGTACGTGTCTCCATGTTAAGAGCGGCTGCATCCACAGTGGGAAGTAAGAGGGAAGGGTCATGAACCTTTGGACTTGCTGTTATCGGCCGATGGAGGGAACAGGAGAGAAACTGGGTTAGCACACCAGGCCACTGATTAGAGTGGACACCCGAACCTTGCATAAGCCATCGACGGAGGCTGCCTTCAGAAATCAGTGAAAATCCCTTAGGGTTTAGCACTGCCAACTGGCGATCGGGAGGGACCCTTGCTAGGCCCTGTGGGGGATGTCCAGAGGCCACTGTGGGTCAGAGTAATGGAAGACAGGAAATAACCCATGGGCTAAGTGTGATCTGTTAACTCGAACTTGCTTCCTGTGACATTTTCCCTAAAAGCAAGGAACAAAATGGGTAGACCAAAAAATGTAATGAATTTTAACGTGCCTTCTTCTATCAATGCGCCATACCTGCTCAGAAACTGAGCTAATGTCAGTTGATGTCTGGCCATCCCACAGATTAGTCCCAGGGACCCAGAGCCGGCAGTAGCTTGAAGCCATTGTCAGAGATGGACTCGTGATGAATTCAAGGAGGTGATGTGGAGTGCTTTTACTACTCAAATGCGAAACATGGGGGCTCAAAAATAGAAGTTTACAAGATATGGAGAGAGTGGAGCCCTGATATGAGACTTACCATAGATTCAAAGAAGCTTCCCAGTCAACGACAATACATACTCAATAGGGGAAAATTCACAGTAGAGCGTCTTCCTGACGTTCAGAGAAATGTGGAGTATGTTCTTCGATTGAACTATCTGCATGAGGAACCTCTCGAACCATCTAATGTCCCTGAAAATGATGGTCCTGTTGAAGGTTCATTTCTACCCAATGAAAATTACATCAGTGGTGAAAATTCATCTGGTTATGAATTATGCAATAGACATGATGCTCAATCTCCTTCGAAGATATATAGTACGAGCTCATGTACTTCTATTTGAATCTCGTGCACTGTTGAGATATACGAAAATGCTAAAACTGAAAGAGTGGTGGAGACAGTGGATTCTGTCTTAAATGAAGTGGTTACAGACCCCAGGTAAAGATCAAGAAATTACTGAAATCAATCACATTGTGTGTTATTATAATAATAATAATTATTATTATTATTATTATTATTTTTAATGTTGATGTAACAAATATATTTACATTAAACAAAACTATCCCTATTCGGATATTTAATATTTGGCTAGCTCCGTTTTTTTGGTTTTATTTCCAACACTACTCACTACTTTGTGTTCGCTATTATTTACACATTCTCAGGGTTTCTTTATGCTACTTACGTGAAATCATGGGTCTGAAAGTCACTGCTCACACGACAATTAAGCTGGTAAAATTGCTTAGATTAGGGAAAATAATATTGCTAGCTACATCTCATGAACATCAATATTTTTTAAATAACACATAAAATTGGATTATTACATTAGTGCAAAATTAACTACTGTTCTATCATTTAAAATCCTTTCTTTCCTTGACTTTAAGTTCATCAACAATTCTATATGAACTTTCAACCCATAAACAAAAAATTACATAAACATTTCAGTTTTTACTTCCATATGCATATTTACAAATTTCCTCATTCTCACACATTCGGATCGAATCTATTTTAAAATTTAGAACCTGTTTGCCATGGCCATTTTTAATTCGTTCCTTAGTCAATTGATTTACTAATCTTAAAATCCTAAAACAATCTTCCCATTGTACATTTAATACAATTTTTTTCTATAATCTCTTAAGTACATATTACTTCCCTATCGGAATTCCATCAGCAATCTTGGCAGTGGTCCTGGATCCTCGCTGCCACTGCGACCATTCTTTTTCTTACACACGCCAAATCATTGTTCCCTTTCTATCACTTTCAACCAACATCCAATTAAACATCACCCTGGCAAACATTGTTCTGAAATTCAAGTCAATTTCCACTGCACGAATTGTGCGTTTCGAGATTCAGCAACATTCTGATCAACCGAGTTTTCTACGCACATCTCTTGGTGCGCTAACTAACTTCCTTCCACAACACACACATCTTTACTTGTTGATGGCTATTTTTTTACTGTCAGTTTTTTCAAAAATATTAGACAGACCTTTTTACGTACAAATGGGAACCTTTCTAAGTAAACTCGACGTGCTTTCAGATTGCCAACATGGATTTAGAAAATCAAAACTTATGGAAAAAGCCATATTTTCTTTTCTTAAAGATGTCACCTCATCTTTGGATCAAAACGAAGCACCTACTGGATTCTTTTTAGACGTCATTGATCATGACATTTTACTTTCAAAATTACCTTCATATGGAACAGTGGTGTTGCCCTAGATTGGTTATATTCGACCCAGATATGCCTACTGGCCTTCTAAAAGGACGTTACTGGAGATGTCATGGATGAGGACAGGAGCCGAAGGCATTGTTTCACCCAATAATCTTCCTTAATCGCAGCTGAATGCTGAAACATATATTCATTATAAATAATTATGATGCAATTGACTGTTGTATAGAGACACTTTGCACAAAAAATGTTTATTCATTCTGTCTTGCAATGAACACGAGTGTAAATTCTCAAACGAAGCCTCTCAGTGTATATCACGTCAAAATTTTTAAATTGAATAAAGTCTAATTAAAAATGTTAATTGAAAGGGAGTGGCCAGCAATTCAAGAGATTTTTAACAAAGAGAATTGTTGGTAGAACATACTAACAGGTATGTGGCTGGAAAAGACATTAAATTAGGTGGTGTCTCTGAGGAAGAATAGAAATGCTTTTGAGGAATCCGTTTGTTGAGTGGGTACACTCAGGTTCCAAGAAGATGACTTCACCGAGGGAAATGTGAAGACACCTGCAACGAAGTTGTTGATATGCCTAGAGATGGATTTGATTTCAAAATGTCAAATGTTCATTGTTGTGATAATGCATTTGTGGAAAACTAATTAGATATGGCTACAAACTCTGGGTTGAAGTTACATCTGAAGGGTATATTTTATACATGGAGCCATATCATGTGTATAAAGAATGGGCCTTCTATAATGCTTATGTATACAGCCAAGGAATGGGAACTGTTGATCGCTCTGATCAAAACATTAGCTTATATTCAAACCAAGGAAAATAGTATTTTTCTCTTCTTACTACCATTATTAATACTGCAATGGCAGATCCATAAATACTGAGGGTGAAAATTGAATCATCTTACGTTTCTTCGGGAAGTTGCCTGGCATGCGGAAGTGATTGATGGTAACCAACAAACACAAATAAAAATAAGGAGTAGACCATTGAATATTCTATAGGATTGGAGATATGATGGTAAAAATTGTTTAGTTATGTTTTAGGGAAAACAAAGCAGATACACTTTGAGTCACTAGAAGGAAACAATCAAATGTCAAAAATACGATGCTGCGTTATGTATGAGTTTTTTTGTATCCTACCACAGTAAATGTTACTTTTAATAGCGTCCGTGATTGTTTAGAATCAGCCATACTTGAACCAACGGTGCGCTAGCTCATGTGGCACATCAAAATTGCCGTTGCATTTTTGGTGCGAACGTTACTGCACTTGGGGGGTGCGCCGCTGCCTGTGGAATGCAGTGCAGCTGAACCTCAATCTTTGAAATTATTCTTTGGCCGACGCGCATGTGTGCATAGCGAATCGCTGGCCCCTGCAATTTTATATCGATCGCTCGCTCTTTCGCACGGGTGTCCATAACAATCGCGTAGTATTTCAAGGCATCACGCCTCGCGCAAATGTAAAGAGAATTGCGCCCCGTTAACTACCCTGTTACATTTGCGTAAGGCGGCGCGAACGTTTTAGTAGATGAGACATTGTTTGACCGGTGGCGCTGGGCGGGGCGGGTCTATCTTAAAAAGTCAACAACGCTGTTGCCTTTCGAGAGTATTTCGCGGCGCCCCGTGCAGCGTGGCACGTGGTCGGCACCTCGGGCCTGAGTTGCAGAAAAGTCTCTGGTGGCCGGTTCTCTGAGCGGGTCGTAAAGTATGCGCCCGCGCTGCCGGCGGCAGCTGGGGGGCGGTCGGAGGGAAAGGCGATTTATCATGTCCGTTCACGGAGGATGTGACGTTGCATTATATTGTAATAATTATTAAATATATTATTAAATATAATTTAGATTTAAATTAAATGTCACTTTATTATCGCATATTATTGGTGTATATCATATATAACATTGAAATGTCACATTTCCTCTCGATTCCCGTGACTATCCGAACTTACTGTCATATTTCATATTCTTTTTCTAAATTGAATAAAGTAAATATTAAGATGTCGAGGATCATCTTAGAATGCAACTGGATCTCTAGTATCTCAGATCATTTTGGGGCCAACCAAGAACACCGACAGGCGACAGCTAAATAGTAATCAGCTCGGTACGCCCATAAACAAAAATAATTATGAAATGGATAGTTGGTACTTGCCGTGAAATATCACTCTTAGCCGAGACATCTATACAAATGCACTCCGCTAAAGCTCAAAGAAAAGAACACCACGTACAAATATACCAAATTCAAAATGACACAAGCCGAATGGTTGCTAAAAGGCTAAAAGGCTAAAAGTGAAAATCCAAGTATGGCCTGTACAATTAGCCGTTACAAACCTAGAGTAGATTTCCATGTTCAGAATCGGTTGTTTGAAGCAGACACAAGGAGATTCTATAGCAATATGCCACAAACACTGAAGGGCAATGCTGCCCCTCTGTTGGCACATAGGCGGCCAAATTAATTCAAATTTGGCACTGCACTTGATATTCAATCATTTATAACAATTCTTTGGTGCTAATTAACAGCAAAGGGAATATACATTTCGAACATCCCGCGTTCGACCTTTCCCTAAAAACTGCGGGCTGACTTCGAGAGAGAAAGGGAATTCATTTTTCTAATGAAACTCTTTGGAAGAACTGAACTGAACTGTTGTGTGTCCTTCCAACTGTTGTGCTAAACGACCTTTGGGAAGAAAAAAAAATCACAAAATTTGGAGCCATTTTTTTTGAAAATGTCCGAGGGGCTTCATGTAAAGTACCCCCAAAATTAAAATATCGGTTTCAAATTTCAGGGGCCGCGACATCAGCCAGAACAATTGGGGAATATCAATTTTGGAGAAACGGTTTATGCGGTAGTGTTGTGCAAAGTCTAACGGACAGACACGTTTTGCCGTCAGTCGATTTTTAGGCATGAAGGATGCAGAAATCATGAATTCTGGCTAACCAATATTAGAGGATTTTTTTTCTATATTTAGCAACTGGATTTATCCACTTTTTTCATTGCCAGGGCCCGCCAATTAGAGATTTTGTGTCAAAAATTCCCCGTTTACTGGCGTACGATTACAATATGTTTTCTTCTTACGTTAGTAATTGTGAGAAAGTAAAAATAAAATTAACTTCAAGAGATGTACCTTCATGTGATGTAAATATAATTTTTGTAAACATATTATTTATGTATTTAAAATATATTTTAATTTTTAAAATGTACATTTTAAAAATGTGCATATTAGGTCGACATGTAAATTAATTGTAAAAAAAAAATCCTGTATTTCTACACTAATGTTTTATAGATATGCTAAATTTCAAAGTGGGACACAAAGATTTAATAATATAGTTTGTTCACTAGAGCACGTAGGCAGCCTGCTGCCTGCCAGACTCGCTCGAACTGCGGGGCGTCAATGACACCATGCATTGTGGCATCCAAACATAATCATAAAGCAACCGCGAGACTTATGCCATGTTATGAATCGCAGAAACACACATACAGCCTCGATTGGAACTCTTCTGACGAAATGACTTTCTGAAAAACGGACATTTAAGCTCATTTTTCACAGAAGACTTTCGAGTTTTCGAGAAACTTTAGAACACATTTGAAGCACTTGTTTTAACAAATTCAATAATGTTTAGAAATTGTACATAATGTAAATATTAACGACATGAGAGATTTGTCAAAACAAATGTCTTTTATGTCATTTTATAGTGTCCATTTAGCACTGTCGCTACTAAAATTTTATAGAAAACATTTGGAGCCTTTTGCGAAAATCGGATATTTTGGTGCATAATTTGGCGGCGGCAATGGTGTAACGGTTAAGTTAAGTCGTCTGTTTCATGTTAGTAGATTTACTGCATGTAAAAGATCCTCAAACCCAAATGAAGCCTCTGAACTATATTTAAATTGCCAGTTTCATCGCCTAAATAATACTTTCTTTCTCCCCTAGTTGGTGAAAGCGTAGCGAAATTCGGATGGAAGAGTCTTGCCACGTAAAATAAAGCATCAATTCAATTCAAAATATGTAATTCACAAAATAATATGTCAAGTTATTAACATACTAAAAAAAAAAACAGCGGGTGACAACATACCCAAAGAATTTTAATTTGCAAACGATTAATTCAGATGTACCAGATAAATGAAAAATGGCCCACAAATGCCCTTTCTTAGGGTCACTCTCTAAATATTGCTAAAAAAATCACGTATTAATGTGGTAATCTTATCTAATAAAAAAACTTAATTTTCAGAGGCCAACAGGGCAATAAAATGTTCTACATGCCCTAATATGCAGGTGTCCCACCAACTGTGGGCTTCTGCTCAACAAGGCGGAATCATGGGGCTAATAATATTCTGTATAGACATTGTTCATAATATTTTTAGTTTTTGAGAAATTTAATCAGCTTTAATTTTTAAAATGGATTGATATATTTTTCTCGCCAGCATGAAAAAAGGAATCCAATGATGTTTCATATGTTAGTCTTTTGTGAGAAATTTTAGTATAAAAGTAGTCTTTCCGACATGATTTTAATTTAAAAGGACAATGTTTCCCCTTGTAACTGTCGCCTTTGGTAAAGGTAGTCTTTGCGGCCCCAAGCCTGTTAAGAACGGTGACGCCGCAAAGCAAAGGCCGCCTTCCCGAAAAGTGACAGTTGCAATGGATAAGGAAATAATGTCTGTTTAATTTAAAATCACATGTTAGAAAGACTACTTTTATACTAAAATTTCTATCAAAACACTTACCATATGATACATCATTGGATTCCTCTTTTTATGATCTATCCACTGCTGATGAGAAAAATATATAGTTCCATTTAAAAGTTCGGTACAGCGGATATCGCCAGGCTGTGGTAGACGTGTGCTTCCTGTCGCCTTCGTAGAACTGAACGTGCTTTGTCCCACGGAATATGAAGTAACATCATGATTGAAACTGAAGATGCAATTGCGTATTGTTGCCGCCAGTTGTAGCCCATGCACGACACCACCTTTGTTTCCACAGTGTAACTGAGTGCCATGAGGTCATCTGTAAGGTGCCATTCCCGGTCCCCTACCTTCACCTCAGGGAGATTTCTTCTATTATGGCCTTTGGCGAAAACATTTTTTTCAAACTGCCTAGCAGTTTGGAAATTGTGGCAGTGAGGCGATATATACTTTTCCAGGAGGGAATTAATTTCCAGGACATTCACTATAGCCGAGGTTCAGGTTCACTATATCATAGTTTTCTTATGCTTATGTGTAATGTAATAAAAATGGGACCAGTGAAAGAATTAAGTTCACTATAAACGAGGGTTCATTACATCCGAGTTCACTGTAACCAGAGTCGACTGTAATGCTATACAAGCCATTTCACGTCAAATCACACAAAAAAGACCAAAATTTGACCTTCATATTTTTAATTATTTTCTAATTTTTTCTAATACATGAAAAAATAAGTTAACAAGAGTATTTTTATTTTTTTCAAACTTTTTTATTTTAGGAAATATTGCATAATGAAATTTGCTGAAAATGACATGCATCACCAAATTAAAATTATCACATATTTGATTACACCAATTATAGAAACTCCTTTCAAATTCCATTCGAAACTTAAAAGCATGTTTAATTTTTTTGAGGTTTTGCAAAATATTTAATTTCCTGAATTTTCTATTTTTTAAAAAATTAAATTTTGAAAATTGAATATTTTTGTAAACCTGATGTGATAAAAAATATTTAAAAATGCCCTAGAGTATTGTTGATAACTCCAGAAATAATCAATATGGGGTGTCAGTAACTTTAGAAAATATTGTTTATATGACCCAGTCTGTAGTAGATTGCTGCTACAGACACATTTCTTGCGTTACTGGCCATTGGTTTCTTGGGATGATGCAGTAATTTAAGTACTTCTTGAGGTGGTGCAACTTCATGATTGTATTTGGTTATGATAATGACAGATTTTGTCTCGCATTTTGACTGACATTTGGAAATTTTCTGGTCCCTCACTTCTCACTTGTAATGTATGTACTCGCTTACCTTAGAATTCTTGAACTTTCGTCACAATGCACAGTTCTAATGCCATATCGATTTTGCTTTCAGATCTGGACAAAATTCCATTTTCTTTAGCAAACTTTTTAGCCACTTTTATCATGTGTTCAGTTCCTATAAAGTGTCGTTTAACCTTATTGTATGTCCAACTTCAAAAATTTTTGACTGTATAGGCCTATTTATATTATTTAAAGAATTGTGTTGAATAATTAATTTTTCACCAATTTCTGAGAAATGTCTATTGAATGTGTTTGCTACTTCTTGTGGGTTGTGTAGAACATTACTTTTTGTAGTGAAGTTCAATGTTCTTAGTGGGGTTTTTTTTTTTAGTATTTTTCACAATGTTCCACATTGCTTTTGTTTTGTACTGTGGCAATATGTTGATAATTTATTAAAAGTTTGGCCTGTTTAATTACTTTCTTCAAAATATTTATGTTTTCAAGTAAGCAATGATGTCAGAACTGTTTCTGGTGAAGGTTCTATTTCATGCATATTTCATTTCCTTTCATATGATGATTTGATTTCTTTTGTTATCCATGATTTGTGCTTTTTATTTTCTTCAGTGATTGAGGGAAAACAGTATTGAAATAACTTTGAAATATGTTTACGAACAAGTTAAATTTGGAATTTGTGTTTGTTGCTTTGTGTTTGTTTATTTTTTTCAAGAGAGAAGATTGGGGTTGCTCTATAAAGTGTTTCCTTGATAACTTCTATGTCCTTTTAAAGGTTGAGAATTTGTACTGTGTGGTCACTAAAGTCTGTGTTGAATGTAACAACTGAATAACAGCAATCATTTGTATATATTATTATTTCAATGGTAGTTCTACTTTTTTTTTTATAGATCTTCTGGTAGGTTGTTTCATAATATTTAAAGATTTAAGTAAATTTTTGAATAGTTCATTTCATTTTAACTGACAGTTTGTAATTTTTTTTTAAAGTTTACCAAAAACAATTTCAATTTTAAATTTTAAGTGATACTTTCCGGTTTTTTATTTTTTATAGTTTATCATGTTTTTTATTATAATGTTGAAATGGGAACCCAAAATCTTACTTTAACTACAAAAGACATTTAAAAGTATAAAAAACAAAATTAAGATTACATATTATTGACAATTTTTTTCTATGTAATATATTTGTGATTGGATATTATGAATTGTATAGGGTAAAGGACTCTGAAAGTAATGATTTTCAACAAATTTATATTTATTTTTGTTCCAATTGTGTAGTCTTGATTATTCAGAAGAAGGGTTTCCTCCAGATGGAAATTTCTGTTCAAAGTTCATTTCAATGTATTGAAACTAATAAATAAAATAAAATAATTCGATGTTATATTTGTGTGCACAAAATTTTCAGATGTATGGCTTGTCAAACTAAATTGCTATTTCTTCCCTTTATTCTAGGGTTTCTGAAAATTGCAAATTAAATAGCATGGACTCCAAGAATCTCGCGATCTGTTGGTGGCCAACATTATTACCTATTGAATTCAGCGACATGGGACGATTCGAGCAGATGAGACCACATTTAGAAGATATAGTTCAGACAATGATCGACCAATATCCATTTTTGTTTTGTGGAAAGGAAGCTTTTGTAATGGTTTGAGATTTGTTGTGAGGTGTGCTGTGTTTTCAGGAGAATTCCCAATGTTATGGATATACATATATATACATATATATGGATATATATATATAATGAGCAAGAGTGCTTTTCAGAATGAAGTTTAGTGTTCTATATATTTGTTATTAAATTGTATGCTACTGGTCCATGTATCTATGATACACCATAATATTAATATTTTCTCCTTACCATGCCCAATCCACCATGTTTCTGGTTGGTTATTGGGCAGCGACATGTTTTGTAGTTGCAGCCTCGCCTATTTTCTGAATGACATTTGTGCACGCACATTATAAATGAAATGTTAAGCAGGTCTGATTTTTTAAAAATAGTTTTTGTGTAGTAGGTTTAGTGTTATTGGACAGTGTTGTGATAGTAACAATCTTCAAGAGTTGTGAACAAAAGGCTTGGTCTATATATATATTTATATATATTATCTGGACTACTGTTTCAATGAGCACAGTGCCAATAAATCAATTGTGGTGCGTAATATACAGATGTTGCATTTTACTCCATTTTTGCAGACTAGTGTAATAATTCAAAAACATCAATTCATAAACCTCTCTTGCATGCAGTCAGTTATCTCTAGTTTTCATTCTTCATAATTAATTTTACCCTCGAGTGGCATTAAAAATTTACATAAACAGGAGTTCCATGAGATAATATGAATTGTATAGGGTAAAGAAATCTGAAAGTAATGATTTTCAACAAATTTATATTTATTTTTGTTCCAATTGTGTAGTCTTGATTATTCAGAAGAAGAGTTTCCTCCAGATGGAAATTTCTGTTAGAAGCTCATTTCAATGGAATTGCTAAATCATGTTACATAATATAATACGCACTGACATTGAATTTGTCAATGGTAACCAGTATTACAATATGTAAAGATTATTCTAAATTTATGTATATTTGCTTTCCACCCATTGTTGCTACAAGTTCTTGGGGAATAATGAAATGTGCTTTCTTGAGCCTCATCATGTCTTAGAACATATCACTTGTCATGTCCAATGTGTTTTATTCCTGTGAGGAATATTCAGTGTATTATTTCTTGAAACGGCATGCTTTGTTAACTCTCGGAGTCTTTTATTTCCCCCACTCAGAATCTCAACCTTTAGTTGTATGATATTATATTTTCCTGTGTATAAATTTGTTATAATACTGCAAATGCATTGTGAGCGAAAGCCCTTCAAGGAATATGGAAATAGCTTGTGCAAGTAAAAACATCACTTGCATAATGGTACTATGTTTATTTGTGATATTTTTGCTAAGAAATAAATTGCAATAAATTAATTGGAATATTGCTCCATTCAGCTAAGTGTACCTTTTCACTGGTGCCTGCATTTTTAATTTAGTAAATGCCATGTTGTAAATTTTTTTCATTATTTGCTGTAAACTATTGTATAAAGAATAATTTTATTTCAATTTTAAGCATAATTGAACCATCAGGAGTAGACCTAAGATGTTTTATTAGGTTTTTGGTAGTTTGGTGCTTTGTTCACATTGCTGTATAGAGTTTTATGTAGTTTCATGTGTAATGTAAAAATGTTGCCAGCTCTGTGTACTCTATGCAGAATGTTTTCATGAAGTAGTGGAAAAGATATTGAATTTTCTTATATATTACAAAAACAAAATCTTGGAAGACAATAGGGACTAATAACCCATAATTATACAATAAAATTTGCATGACACTCTTGTCAAAACTAATGGTTTTATAGGTGGTGAGTAGCTTTCCGTTCATACCTATAGGACTTGATTTCTGTGGCAAGAACAGTATGCCACATTAAGATTTACTTGAGTTTCATGAAATTTTGTAAAAAAGATAAAAGGAATAATGTGGTTTTCTGAATGATTTGGGGAAAGAAAACTGACTGAATTCTAATAATGCTTAAAGTGTTGATAGGACTTTAATCTGTGTCGATCACATCACTGGCTTCTTGTATAATGCAGTTAGCCATGCTTAACTTTGGTCTGGACTGTACCTGTTGGACATATAAATGGCCATTGGCACTAAATAGCTTTAATTTTTCTTATAGTTTGTAGTATTGTCTGAATTAAAAAGATTATTT
The DNA here is from genome assembly GCA_964035755.1 of Teleogryllus oceanicus. Lineage (NCBI taxonomy): Eukaryota > Metazoa > Arthropoda > Insecta > Orthoptera > Gryllidae > Teleogryllus > Teleogryllus oceanicus. Next base: position 353,116,936 of record CAXIVR010000001.1, on the reverse strand, counting down.
CCTTATCTATCAAAGGAAATAGTAATAATTTTATTTCATAATTAGAGCTTAAACTTATTAAGAATATCTTGTTGGTTTCTTGTTTTTCTTGTTTAACTGCATCTCATTTTTAAAACTTATGTTACTCTTTTGTCTGTATTGTTTTCTGTAAATTGTGATCAAAAAGTCATTCCTAAGGTTATGAAATACATCTTTTTCGAAAAATATGCAGCTCCCTTCACATACAATTAATTTTGTCTGTGCTGGAATAGCAGTGCTTGAAGTAAAGTTGGCAAAGGTCTCTTGTCTACATGCATATTTTCATTACCTGGCAGTTACATTAAAATTCAAATATTTGTTAAAATTTAAAATAAAGAAGATCAACTGGAAAATCAGTAACGCACAACTTGAAATAAAGATGAAAGTAAAATTGACATCAAAATTCTCATTAAGTATTATTTTTTAACATGTGTTACTATTACCAATAATTTGCTAATCAATGTTATGATAATTTTATGCAAATTATCTGTTAAAAAATGCCTGTCATCTTTACTCGTGAAATTCAGTACTTCAAGACTTGATATTATTATTGTCCCATTTTATTTATGACTTAATACTTGCTTCAGAAATTCATGTGTTACAATAGCATGAACATGAAAAGGTTCATGTGTGTGCATATGAAAACCTTCAGTGCAGGTTCTTTTATGTCCTTTATTGTGTTTATTGCAGTATAATTAAAAATGTTCAGGGAAAATATCTTTCCATCAGTTTATTGGTAGTATTAATATATGAAATTCATGTATTCATAAATACCTTGTTTCTTATTTTATTGTCTTTTTCTCAAGCACTGCTGGCCAATTAATAAACCGTGCTCGTGATACAATATCATTTTTATTTTAAAAAAAAGTTTTGTTTGCATGTTAGTATCTGAGTGTTATTTATTCCTTTACTATTTATGTGCTCATGTTTCACATTCCAGTCAGGTAGAGGCATCATTCAAAAGACAGAGGGGGCATCTGAGGGGCTGCTTCAATATAGACATGGAAGGATTTTATCTTGCCAAGTTGTGGGTAATCTTTAAACTTCTTGCTCTTGGTCAAACTTGTTTTTAGTTTCTACATTTATTGCGAAAAGATTCAGTATTTATCAAAATATTTAATTTTTTTCTCTTTAAAAGCTGTGCAACAAATATCAATCAGCTAAGTGCTCACCCTTGAATTTTAGAATGTTCTCTATGCAATGTAATGATTATAATATCCTTTTCTTTTCATTCTCAAAGCAAAATATTTAAGTTTTATTGGCCATTGTTCTGTGTACAACTTATCTTCAAGAGTGAATTACGTCCTGGAGCCTTATACAGTAATAATGAGGAAGTTATTCCACTTTAAACTTTACCTTAAGACTTGCAGTAATTATGTTTTCCCTCATTATTAACATTTTTGATTATCTGGTTTTGAATTGTCATGTCTTGCTGAATGAAATTTGATAAAGTCCGCCGTGTTAATTTATGCTTGCTTGAGTGCAACTGTTAAATTAGTAACATGAGCAGGAAGTTGTCAAGTGATATCCTTATTCTTTCTGTGTCTTGGTCTTTTTATAGTTAAATTTATCACAAAAGTCACGTGTTGTATGTATTTGGCTGTTTATATTTGTAGTTTCATTTCCATGATATTTTGTTCTTTTTACATGCTTTCATCGTGTTGAAAGTATGAGATGAACAATATAAATGTCCATATGTTTGCCACTTTTTATCTTGATACAAATCAGTGAATTAAATGATAGTTTGAGTACTTGTAGCCTTGTTCTTTTACGAAATTTTTTTTTTTTTTTTTATTATTCTTCATGTGATTAATACGTGTGTGCACGTGCACACACGCAGGTGCATGTGTGTGTGGTTGCCCGTAATTTGCATATTTATATATAGATACTTTTTGAATGCATGATATGAAGTTTGTGACAAAGCTACTGTTATATGGTAAGGAGGTTTTATTTAGACTTTATACCAAATTATCAGTAATTAGTTGAAAGGAACAAGGCTAAATGTTTTGTTGTAAATTTTAATGTGCATCAGCTGCTAATTTTATAGAATGTTACAAATGAACGTATTGTAGTGTAAATGTTAATTTATTAATGCTGCCTACCATAAATGTTTTAATAGAGTATTATTGCTTGTTCTTTCTTCATCAATCAATAGGTTAAAGGGAATTTACAATCAATTATTGTACAGTCAGACACTCACAAACTCATCAATTGTCAATTTTAAAGGACATCATTATCTTTCAAATTGTGAATAAATGATGCAGTAGAAAGAACTACCTGATGATGTAAAATTGTAACTAATATACCATCCAATCTACTCATTTGAGGCAGTGTATCATTCCTGTGTTGTGATTTGATCCCAGTTATTGATCACAACTTTGAATTGTTGCCATTAGTTTTTTGGAAGTTGAAGAATATATGCATTGTATAATGCTGTTGTGATTAATGATTGTTTACTAGTTCATTGGCTTTGCAACAAATAATGATGGCTGAAAATTTAGTGTGCTTGATATGTAATGTGTACAACTTGTTTGATGGGTTTTTATCATTAAATTATTTTCTGCATATGTAATTTTTTGGGATGGTGATTTCCAGAATACAATAAGCTTGATTCTGTGAAGACTAGGAGTGAAATTATTCAGTAAGGACAGTGACTACCAGAATAATATGATTTGTCAGTTTTGAAACAGTCTAAATGTTCACAAGTCATTTTGGAGGTCACTGTATGTACACATTTTCACTTTTCATATTACTGTAAGCTTATATATGAGCCTTGTGATACATGTTATTCTAAGTCAAAAAAAATGGTGTACATGTGATTATTATTTAATGTTAATATAGCACTGATGAAATAGATAATAACTCTTCCACACTAGGTACATTCTACAGTATTATCCATAAATTCTGTTTATATTTTTTGTTTGTTTTATACAAATAAAAGGTTTACAGTTAAAATTCTATTCTTTAATAATTAAAAAATGATTTATTGTTTTTAATTTAATATTGAAGTTCCTGACGAGTGGTTAATACAATTTAGATTAAATCATAGATGCTTTAGGAACTTCAGAAATACCCCAATGTGTGTTTTCAGAAGTGCAAATACAGTGGTCAGCCTTGATGAATATGACCATGGATATGATTTTGGCTATGTGCAAAGGAATCAAAATCGCCTCATTTTGATGAAAAAATATTTTTTATTATGTCAGTCTGGAAGTAGAACATTGATTGTATTGTGTCTCTTTAAATTTGCACTTTTTTCTAATGTGGTTTTACTGCATTACTTTGTCTTTTTAATAAATCTGTGTTATTGAACATCAAGTTACATCATCTCTCATTGCAGTCATAATGAAAGTTTTGATTTGTGAGTTTTCTCATGCCATCAACTAAGTGAAAGATTGATATTCTAATATGGCAGTTTAAGAAAGAGAAACTGTAATATTGAATCCAATAAAAGCTGCCAATTAACATTTTAGTATTTTTGTTGTATTGTATATTATTCAAGGTAACTTGAACTGTAGAGTAGTTCCTAATCAGGTTCTTGAAGTCATAGGAACTTGTATATACATAAGTGTGACTATGGTTTATACAAACGCACGTACAAACAGTTATATAAAATCAACTCTACTTCGATGTAATTATGTTTTACTTAAGTGAAAATTGATAATAGTGTACTCTTACAGTGAAACCTTTTTAATGAATCGCTATAGTGTTCTTTAGTGAGACTAAATAATCACAAAGAAGGAAATATGACAAAATAAATAACTTAATTACTCTTGAATGTGTGTGCAGAGAGCATGGGAAACAAAGATCATATTTCAGTGCTGTGAATGAACACTATAAATATAAATAATACTAAAAAAATATTTTCATTGTGTCCATTTGAAATGTGAGATGGAAAGTACTTCAACAAAATGTGTAAGAATTTTTTTGCTATGATCAGCTGTGCTGAAGCAGTGTACATTTGCCTGGAGCTTCATTAAACTTTGGTGCATTTTCCAGAGTTCATAGTTTCCTTCTCAGTGAATTTCCATTATAAAAATAATATTGTCTAGAGACCTGTACACATCCTAAGAAATCACCTCCTTTATTTTGAGAACCCAAAAGTAAGGGACTGTCCTCTCCAGATTTATTTCCTCTTGCATTTGTGAATGTAGAGTTTCTCCTATTTCTAAATGCTTTTCTCTTCTTCCTTATTCATGTAGTTTCAGAACCAGTTTTAGATTGTTTTGAGCTGCAACAAATAAATAATCAAACTTATCCTGGATATTTACAGCATGTCCAGAATATGTAATAAAGTATATTTTGAGATTAAACTAGAATTCATGTATGAGGGGAAGATATATGTATACATGTTATGTAAGACTATATACAGAGGCTTATTTATAGGAATGCCTTTCACTTTGGGAACATTAGACATAGATTGTAGATTGAAAAACGTTCAAAGTAATATTAAAAATTTAATTTTGCAAAATGCATTATACAAAGAATTTTAGTGTGAAAAAATGTTGAAAAAGATAAAAAACAATAGGGCAAAATTTAACAATTTTCTTTTTCGTGTACGTACATATATACGGAGTAATGTACGTAGTATAGAGAAAGCTGTAATGCTGCTGAAAATCAATTTCGAAATTTCAATGCAAATTGTTTTGAGTCCCCTGATACAGAAAAAGGGGTTATATTCAGAATGTCTATCTGTGAACACCACTAATGCCCAAACCATATGCAGGATTTTTTCCAAAATGGATATTTCCTAATCGATCTGGCTTGAGTCCAAGTGCTGCGATTTTGAAAAAATGTCTTTAAGATTTGGGGTTATTTAACATGAAACCACACAGATATTTTCAAAATCTTCTAAAAAAATTTTTCTTTAAATTTCTTATAAGGAAACACTTTTAAATAAATTTTTTAACTAAATTTTAATTAAAATTTTTTTTTTTTTTGGTCCTTCCTACAGCTAAAAAATTGAAGATAGAGATAGCCCCTTCAAATTATTATTTCTTTTCATAATAATTAACTTTCTCTACTAAAGTAATTTTCGGAAACCGAAAAATTTATTTTGGGCGGCGATAGGTGGCAGCTAGCAAGAGCTTTTTGCGTTTTTATCGGTCGTGCAGGTCGACTCGCTTGATACGGTCGGGATCATACGATATCTTGCGGCAGGCCCGAGAAAGATGCAAGAAGCCGTGCCATATTCCATCTTGTTTATATCCTTAGCTACCACATTACGAAAACTCAAGTATAATTGAATTGCTCTTGAGAATAACAGTGAAAGTAAACATAATACGAGGCATTGAGAGAAAGAAATATTACTAAAAAGCGAGATAAATTTTAAGGATGTTTTTCGTGGATAGTTTTAATTTTAGCAAAGATCAAGTTAATATCAGTCCCAAATAGAAATCGTGAACTGTACACATTTTGATTGCGCAGGCTTCTGCGGCCGGAACTTGTATTGACTAGGCTGTCGGATGAGCCGCGTCTCAGTAGTGGTGGCTGACGTTACGCCCAGACATGTGATCTACCTCGGAGCTTACTGCTGTACACATTTTGTTGAGAAAGAGATGCAGTAATTTCATGAACAGAATACTGTTTCTCTAAGTAGTATTATTTCGTGAATTTAAAGAACTGCAAAGAGGCTATTGCAATTTTCACCACATTATTGATATATTAGAAATGCAGAGAGCTTATTCTTCTAGTTTAGATTACACTTTGGTTGGAAGAAGTTGTATTTCTTGAATATTGTATTGCAAAGAAAAGCTTGTTACATTTATACAATTAATTATAACTTTTTTTATTAATATGGAGATTCTAGCGATCGTCTAGTTATGAGCGGAGCTTTCTGCTCACTTGTTCTAAGACACCCCATCCACTAAGCGTCACCAACCTAACAAGAAGTGACAAAGCTCGTAGGAATAGAAACGCTTGAATTAGTATACTCTCTGGCTTGAAATAAACGAGAGATGTCCAGAATGACGTCATGTTTGGCGGGAGTGTTGGATGGCATTGCTGTGCGCGTAAACAATTCCTAGAGAGTTGCTAGGTTTTTGGCTGTATTATGTGGTTGCCAAGGTGCGTGTGCCTCATCACATTTGTTATTTACAATGGAATTTGCTTTCTTTCGGTTTATTTAGGTTCTAGCTGCGAATTTCGTCGATACATTGGATTTAAAAAAGCACTATTTTATCAACACATGTCAAGTCGTTACCTTTTCTTTTTGAAAACGGTTCGAAGTAAATATTACCATGACCTTAGCGATGATGTTAAGGTGTAGCTTTATAATGATATGAAATGTATGAAACATGCCCTTTCATTGGTTATGAGAAGTGCCAACGAATTTCTGGCTCCTGTACTATTTGGGTAGAGTGACTCCTGTATATTTTTATAAATTGTCGACTTTTTAAATATTTATTTTAGAAATTTGTATTAATTATTATCACCCGGAGAAATATTACCTTCATTAAACTTTAGCTAATAATCGTTGGGAAAAATCCAGAATGTTCATAAACACAGTCCAAAAAATGTTCGCGATTTTTCACGGAATGGAAGAACTTTCAAAACTAAGTTAACCAGAATTTAATGTAACTTAATAATTAATTTTTCAATTTAATAATTGTAATAAATATGTGGTTATTAAAAATATAAATCTTGCCCTTTTTATCATATCATGTATGCAGTTTTGTGTGCTGAATTTAAATTTTGATGGTTGAATTTCAATATTGTTGGGTTTCTGTCATGAAAATATTCCAAAGGAATAATTTGCCGTTCGAGCAGTGTCTCGTACAGAAAGGACACTGCATTTCCGTCGGAACAAAGTTTAGTTTCGCCATGCGGCCAACAGCAGTCTGTTCCGTCGAGGCAATTGCCGAGAGCTGCATTAAATTAACCCTTACTATCTTAAAAACTCAAATGTGCACAAACCAAAAAGTAAAACCAGAAAAAAAAATGCCCTCTAACATGGCGAAACCAAATACTATACTGAACTCTTTATAGTATTCGGCGAAACAGCGAGTGAATTCTACGGTTGGTATCCTACGTATTTTGCAAGTAGTGGATTGATTTATGAACAAGTGAATTCCACACCGGCAATTCGCTGGAATACCCATTAATATTCATATATAACAACATTCATATTTTATATAACAAAACTATTTCTATGACTATAAAATATTTATGCTAAAACGTAAATTGTGTCCATACAAAATAAAGTAGAGGTGCTACAGCATGGCACAGACTTTCTCGTAGTAAAGTTTTCCAATTTCCTTGGTGTAAACTGACTTTGCGGTCTTGCCTCATCCTCTTGCCAGCTATCATCTATCGTCGCCCAAAGTACATTTTTTTTTCAACTTTCGGTTTTCTAAGAGTAGAACCGAAATATTACTTCAAGAATATTAAAGAACAGTAGAACCTCGTCCTAAACAGAAATTTCCATTGAAAAATTTGACGCTGTAAAAAAAAAAGGCGATTAAGCATTACTTTAAATGCGAAATTGATAATTAATATAAATGCGAAAGCATTACTATAAATTTTCACAGGAATCTATTGAATATTCGAAAAACTTAATTTAAAGTAATTTGAAGTACAAAATGCAACAATGTATACAAATCGATGGAAATTAACGGAATGAGAGATTAAAAAAAATTATGTAATTTTTGAAAAACTAAAGAATACACCAAAATAAACTTTACGTCATTAAGCAGTGCAAATAGCATTGGAAAATTTGGATAGAAAAGTTTGAGCCACTTTTGAGAAAATGGCGTTTGAGTGTTTCTGAAAAGACGGAATTTTGAGCTCATTTTTTCAGAAAAATGTTGAGTTTTCAAGGAACTTTATTTGACATTATTTGAAGCACATGTACGTATAAATATAATGTGAATAAATTGCATCTAATGTAAATATTACTGACATGAAAGACAAGCAAAAAAAATATGTCTTTATGTCATCGGATAGGGTGCATTTGTTACTACTCGTACAAACAATTTAAAGAACAAATTTGGAGCTATTTTTGAGAAAATCTTGTTTTTGTAATTTTTTTAAAATTGCAAATATTTCACACACTATTGCACGAAAACTACTAAAATTTTCAAAAAAAACCTACATGACCTTAATGAAAGAACTATTTATGGACAACAAATTTCATGTGAAGGACAAATCCATCTTCAAATTTATAGTTGTAGGAAGACGCCGAAAAAAATTCAAGGTTTTGCAATTTTCGAAAATTCAGAGTTAATCGGGAAAATCGGACCTTTGCCACCTTCATTAGTGCATTTTACGATATTGTTCCAAGAAGTTAAAAAACGTGAAGCCGTTTTTGAGAAAAATTTGATAATTTCTGGGGGCCTTCATGTAAAGTGCCTCCAAACATTCTTTAGAATGTTTTTCAAAATTTCAAAGCTGCAACTAGAGCCAGATGCACAGGGTTTCTTAAATTTGGAAAAGATCGTACGTGTGGTAGGCGCTATTAGTGTTCACAGACGGACGGACGTATTAAAAAAACTTTTTTTTGGTATCAGGGGACCCTAAAACGAATTTCCGTAGAAATCTCGAAATCGATTTTCCGCAGCATTGCAAAACTTTCTCTATACTACGTATATTACTCCGTACATATTGTAATGATCCATCATTTCGAGACCAAAACCCCCAGATGCAACGTTACAAAAAGGTGACAAAGAATAAACTTGTGTATTGATTACAACGGTGCCGATAGAAAACATTAAAATAAAGAATTATAGCGCGTGAAATTTGTGAAAATTGAACATAATCGTCCGATAGAACAGAAATTATGAAATTAAATAAAACAAACTGCATCAAATTCGGTCAACGCATTCGGAAGATATAAATTAAATAGAATTGGAATTTTTTAATAACATGAACAGAATATGGCCATTGTTGAGGTAGAAAAGAAAGATTGTAAACAGGGTTTTTTAAGAATTATGACAAAACGCACAAACCGATTTGGCTGAAACATTGGGAAACAATAGACTAAAACACGGGGAAGACGACAAAATTAGTGTCAACTTTGTCGCATGTTCGGAAGCAGAATAATAATATAATATTTGGAAGTTTACAATGAACTAAAAGTATAAACAAATGACGCCGTGTTACGAAGAGAAGAAAGTCGTTTGGAATCAACACAGGATTAAAAGCAAGCGAGTGGCAACTATTTTGTTCCAGAAATCTTCTGTAACAATGTAAGTTGCTGAAAAAATTCCGATGTGAAGAGAGATGTGTCGTGGATACCGGGATGAACGCTTCGTGTGCGCGAAATTGGCGCGTTGTTAAGTTTCTTTTGAAAGTGTAGCAATTCAAATAGAGAGTAACGTTGTGATGTTTGTTGGAACTTTGAAGTATTAGTGAAAGGAGCAAAATTCGGGAATAATTTTAATTTTTTTTTCAAGTAGGATTTTTTTGTGATTACGGACAATCAGATATTATTTTTATTGTAAGAAAATTCAACGCTACGGACATCTCGTTACAAAATATAAAAGAATAGATGCCGGGATCAGCACAATTGGCCGTTCATTGTGAATGTAAATGGATGTGAACGATCGTAATTTCAAGAAGTAACGTGTTTGATGACACGCGAAAAATAGTTGTTTTTTGTTTTGTTTGTTTTGCCGAACAGTACACCATGAATACATACAATTTTATTAAGCGGTGACGGACTAGCAGCTGAGTGATATCATTTATGCGGACAATAGCGGTTCGCGAGAATTGGTTTCCGAAGGCGACCGCGAGCAGGAGTGGACGGCGACCACGCATCGAAGGGCACTGGACGGCGGCCACCAGACATCATTGCCACGAGAGCTGAGCCGCAAAACAGGGAAGTGACACGCGTGTATATGTGTGTGTGTGTGTGTGCCTGATTTCTTTGCAGATGCTTCATCTGAAGACGCGTTCCGTAACTAAAGGGAATTTATTGAAGTTTTGTTAATAAAATTAAATTAAGAAATGGTCAAAGGAAAATTAGAGAATGCGCATTCAATGTATGAGTGGGATTTCATATTGTTTTGTATTATTGTGCGTGAATGAGTTTCGTTGTGTTTTGTTTCTTGGAATGTCTATGTTATAGGGTACTGTGTATTAGTGTAGAGGGAAGGACGGTAAATTGTTGCCGTGTATGATGAAAAGAGGGAAAAGCCAGAAAATAATAATAAACGAACGAACAAAAATGTGGTTCGTTTTTATCAATTGAGAACATGCGTCGTCATTTACCCTAGCACGCACAATCCAGTCACCTCGCTTGGATTCCTGTATAGGCCCACCATCTTATCCACGGTATTAGAATCATTACATTTTGGCTGCCCAACGCGAGTTCCAGGGTAGCCGGGGGAAATATTAGATAGTCGAAAAAGGAAAGGGGAAAAGGAACCATTACATTTGGCTGCCTAACGCGGGCAAAGGAAGCAGAGGGGATATAACCGAAAGAGGGTTCATTACAATATGTACGTACGTATACGAGAAAATGACTATAGGTGTTGGAGAATGGCACAGACTTTCTCGTACCAAATATTTTTAATTTCCTTGGTGTAGTCTGGCTTTAAGGTCTAGATTCATTCTCTGGCCAGCTACCATCTATCGTCACCCAAAGTACATTTTTTGGCATTTTCTCTACTTTTTGCTTCCCTAATAGTTCAACCGAAATATTATGTCAAGAATATTAAAGAAGAGTAAACCCTTGTTTTTAAAGAAATTTCCATAGAACAATTTGACGTTGTTTTTAAGGAAATGGCGATTAAGTATTACTGTAAATGCAAAATTTGAAGCTTATTTTCACAGGAATCTATTGAGTTTTCGAAAAGTTTCATGTAAAGTCATTTGAAGCACTTCCACTCGCACTGTAACAATGTATACAAATCGATGGAAATGATCGTTAGCGGCGTGAGAGTTATTTTAAAAAATACATTTCTGTAATTTTTGAAAAAAGTCAAGAATACGCCAAAGTGAAATTTACGTCGTATTAGATAGTCGTATTATTAGTCGTATTATTAGTCATGCAATTAGCACTATCCATTGGAAAAATTTGAAAAGAAATTGGAGCCTTTTCTGAGAAAATGGCGTTTGAGCGTTTCTGAAAATTCGGAGTTCTGAGCTAATTTTAACAAAAAGCTGTTTAGTTTTCGAGAAAATTTAATTGATATTATTTAAAGCACATGTACGTATAAATATAATGTGAATAAATCGCCTCTAACGTAAATATTACCAACCTGAGAGACAAGTAAAAAATACATTTTTGTAATTTTTGAAAAATATAGAGCTATGTGTATTTTATGTCATCGGATAGGGTACATTATGCCATCGGATAGGGTCCTCCTCTACCCCCAAAAAATTTATCCGTTTTTGAGAAAATAATTTTGTCATTTTTAAAATTGCAAATATTTCACGCACTATTGCACGAAAACTACTAAAATCGTCAAAAATCAACATGACCTTATGGAAAGAACTAACTATGGACAACAAATTTCATTTGCAGGAAAAATTTTTGTCTTCAATTTTATAGACCTAGGAAGACGCCGAAAAATTCAAACATTTGCAATTTTCGAAAATTCAGAGCTAACCTGGAAAATCGGACCTATACCGCTTTTATAAGTCTATTTTACTCTATTATTTCAAGAAATTTAAAGAAAAAAATTTGAGAAAATTTTGAAAATGTCCGGGGGCATGTAAAGTACCCCCAATTTTAAAGAATGTTTTCAAAAGTTCAAAACTGCAACTAGAGCCAGATGGACAGGGATTTCTTCAATTTGGAAAATATCGTACGTATGGTTTACGTTCCAGTAGTGTTCACGGACGGACAGACAGACAGACAGACGGACGGGCAGACCGATAGACGGACGGATGTTTTGAAAAAAAAACAACACTTTTTTGGAATCAGGTTACCCCAAGACGTGTGTTACCGTTGAAATCGATTTTCCGCAGTATTACATAACTTTCTCTATATTATATATACATTACTTCGTATATGCGTATGTGTACGAGAAAGTAAAAGTACTGACCTAAAGCGGTCATGCATTCATAACGATAAATTCAGTTAGCCGACGTGGATGGCGGAGGTGGCTTAGAGTACCGACTCCGCGCTTCGTCCGAAGGGTCGCGAGTTTGAGTCCGCCTTGAACATAGCTGTTTGTCCCTTACATTTCATGAACGTGTTGTCGCGGAGGGCATCACATTCCACCGACCACAGAACAGACGAGGCCGCAAGTGTGGTGCTAGTGTATGGCCGAATATGCGTCCCATCGGGACATAAAGTGTGATGGGTTGTCGGCTGAATAAACGCCCCAGGAAAAAATTAGTTATTTCTATCATTTGAGTTATTATTTTCTGACTCTAAGTACTTAAAAATATGAAAAAATGAATACTTGCTGACTAGGAGCTTTCACATTTTATGGCTTTTGTTTTTTGTTGTTTTCTTCCCTAGAAGTTGAGCCATTGCAGCCATTATACGTTTCAAAACGTCTTTAGGGTTCGTCACTAACACAAAACACACAATGAAAAGCAGTATTGGCTGCGACTGGCTGGATTTTCGAAATATAAATTAGCCGTAAATTTTCACTCGTACGTTCGCGGCTAGTTTCCAACTGATGTCAGACATCACGTGACAAATTCGGCGTTGATGCAGAGTTTTACCAACGTTACTAGAACTCCTTAAACATGTGGGTAACGCGTAATCTCAACAATATAAACTGGATCCACAACTGGATTGCTGGAAATCCTCCGGAAGCGTGATGCCTGATTCTGGAGATTTGGCGAACCTGGAGCGTATTCCAATGTGTCTATTTGTACGTGTGTCTATTTGTACGAGGAAAGGGTGGCTTTATTTCGGTTAATTTTGATTTTAACAAGAAACACGATGATAACGTATTATGTTGTTATGTTGCGTACAGTTGCAAACAACTCCAAAAAACAGGAAGTGGGATTCAGTTTCACAAGTAAGAGAGTTCGCTTTCCAAATGTTTGAAGTTACGCAGGAATGCGATGCTATAGAGAGAAATCAGTAGTTGGTTTTTAAGATCTGTGTTATTTAAAAACATTGAAACATTTGTAAATGAGAATTAGGATCTATTTTGGCGGAGGATTCGTTGTAATGTTATGTGATTAAAAAGGGGATACCTTTATAAATTTTATGTTGAAGAAAGTTAACAAGGTTCAGTGAGTGGGTTCGCAAAACAATACTGAGTAAAGATATTACTGGTAAATTGCATATGGGATCCTCTGTATTAAAAGAATTTTCAAGGTATGATTTTTCTATGGTATGAGTAACGGATTTTCTCGGTTTCACTAACTAAATATTATGATTTTTCTTTTCATTCGGGGATTGAATATATCCCAATTTCATTGAAAATTGTGTCGTTTTCTTCCCATGCGATCAACACCAAAGACATCTCCCTACCAAGAGAGACTGCGCCTTTCTGATTCTCGAAATAAAATAGTGCAATTAAAGTGACGAAGTATCGTCACGTAGTATACAGATCGGCCGTGTAACTTAAGCACCTCCTGTAACTTTTGAACGGTTGAAGTTATTGCAATGCAGATTTCACCAAAGTGCATGAGGGAATGAGTCTAATTGGCTAATTGATAAGTGAATTCATTTATATTTATAGCTGGTGGAGCGCTGCGTGACTGTGTGTGGTGGACTATTTCATTCAAATTATCCGTTAAACACGAATCGCAAAAACATCAAAATAACTCATAAAAATGCTTATCTAACATATACAATATGTATATTATTGAATTCGTCTTTTTACACTCGTCATGATAGTCTGAAAAAATATATAGTTCCAATTGGAAAAACAAAGTTATCTCAAATATCTCGTAAAATGCAAGTGATATATAAATGTACATATAAATGAATACACGTATCAATTAGTCTCGTCCCCTCATGTACTTTCGTGAAAACTGCATTGTAATAAATTTACGTTACTCGCCGGTATATTAATTGACGGTACTTTCCCCTTTTCAATTATTCTATTTTTTAAGAATTATATATATATGTGTGTGTGTGTTATATATATATATATATATATATATATATATATATATATATATATATATATATGTAATGGGACAGTCGTCCTTGTATGGCAGTGACGAGTTAGAATAAATGTGAAATTATATTTTCAAACGCCTGTTGAAGCGCGTAGTGGAGGCTCGCCGCAAGGGCGTCAGGAGTAGGTACATTTTCCCGTCACTTAGCGTCGCCGACGCGGGCGACCGGAGCCCTCCTTTGTTTCGGAGTCCTGTGAAGGGGCGCGCCCGTGACGTCGATGGGATTTCCACCCTCCGCGCGGAGCGTTGGCGAGTTCGGCGAAGTCGTGACGTGAAACAAATTCCGGTGAAGACGCTACTTCAAAACATCAGACTGCCAAGTCGGTACCACCACGATTGGCCGCTCCGCGTCGTGTGATGTCGCAGACCAATGAGTGCGAACGTCGCGTGGACGCGGTCATGTGACCCCATGGAACCAGAGAGCTCCGAAAAACGAGAAGTTAGGGTCTTCTGTTTCGAGCAGTGGTAGCGGACAGACGTCTTCTGTCCTGAGCAGCGTAAGTGAGCACATCGTGAAAATTGCCTCGGATAAGCGCATATGCCTCACCGACTAGGGCCGTGTAAGTCGAGGGTCCTATAGACGTAAAGACGAGCCGCCTTCACCGCGCCGCTTTATGCCGCTAAGTTAGGCCAAGTTTTTGGGCCACGCGTCGCACATCGCGAGCGTTCGACTGATCCGCCGCTCAACCACGGACGGGCGAGGACGTAAGGACAGGCAACGGCCGTGACAAGACCGGGCCGCCGCTCACACCGCCACCGCCGCCGACGTCGCCCGGCGTCCATTCAGACGCCAGCACTCTGCGCCGGTCGGGACCAGACCGAACCGCCACTATCTCCAGCGCCACCCCGCGCCGCCGCTTCGGGTGGATGGCCCGAGGCGCCGCTTTAGCCGCCGGCGTCAACCCCGACTTCCGGCGCCCTACCTGGGCGGGCGACCGAGCGAGCCGCCGTGCGCCACCTCGCCAGCGCCGGGACAATGGCCCGCGCCCGCACTGGACTGTAGATGAGGCGAGTGAGGGGCGAATGACCGCCCGGTGTAACCTAGATGTAAGTTAGGTTATGTTTTTCTTTTGGTTTGTATCTGGTCTCACCAGAAGTAGTTTTTCGGCAATTAAATTAAGTTCATGAAAGAGCATTCTTCTTATTGTAAGATGCATGCCAATGCCCACGCCACGCATGTTCCCGCTTAATCTTTCAGGGTCTTTTATGGGTGTAGCCGGGCAAGCTTTATCCATCTGCTAGCGCCGGGAGCAGGTAAGTTGAGGTCACCTGAGAGCACCTCCGATGGGGGGGTTATAATATACACACACACACTGTGAGTCACGTAACTTTAGCTCTTCCTGTTAATTTTGAATGGTTGAAGTTCTTGCAATGCAGTTTCCATGGAAATGCATAAGGGAATGGGGCTAATTAGCACATGTATTAATTTCTTTTTATCATTTGTATTTTCGAGGTATATTGAGATAGCTGGTCACCTTGTTATCAAATGGAACTATACATATTTTTAGTCTATCAGGATGAGCGTAAAAAGACGAATCCAATAATCTGCATATTGTCATGTATTAAATAATCATTTTCTTGAAATAATCTCTTTCTTCTCTTACGGCTCCGAACACGTGCCAGCAGCGAGAGCGCTGCGCCACCTTGGTTGGTGGGCCGTTATATTTAAAATATACGTTAAATAGTCGCAAAATATAAAATTTACTCAAAATGCTTATCTAACATGGCAACATGTATATCATTGCTTTCGTCTTTTTATGCTCATGACATTCTAAAAACATATGTATAGTTTCATTTGAAAAAACCGGGAACGGTAGCTCAGTGCATCAACTGATGTCACTGCAGCGCCTCGGTCCTAGGTTCGAATCCTGACGTTCGAATCCAGGATTTTCGACACTAGCTTTTCAGTTAGGTCGAATTAGGTCGCTGTCTGCAGGAAAATTCTAGCGGCCAGCTGCTCTGATCGGTAGTTTTCCGTGTTTTTTCCCATCAAGACCAGGCGAATGCCGGAGCAGTTCCCAGCCGAACGACCGCGCGCGATTTTTCCTTCCTCTTCCTTGTCATGTCCTCTCATGTGTACGGGGGTACACACACTAACATGCATTACACTATCACATATTCCGGGAGACTGGTCGGGAACTTAGAGCATGTTTCGGCTGGGGCGGTGCCCCGTTGGTGGGAGAGTCCTGATTAGGGAGAAACCCCGCTAGACGGTGTTAGGTCGGCGCCGGATCTCGCCGTTCAGGGGGGAAGATCACCGTCATCTCCCGACGAAAAAATATGCCCTACACTTATGGTACTAATTACCTGAGTAGTTGACGCTCCCGGAATCACTATCCAACCATCCTTTTTAAAAGCACCTCATATCGCGTAAAATCCAAGTGATAAAATCGAAACGAATACCTGCATTAATTAGCCCCATTCCCTCATGCACTTTCATGAAAACGGTATTGCAATAACATCAACCGTGCAACAATTAGGAGGTGCAAGTACATTAAAGTTACGTGACGCATCCTGTATGCCGTTCGATTCAGTCAACCAAACGTCCCAGCCGCCCATGCAACTTTCACATCACAAGAATTCGGGACTGTGAAGACCGCATGCCGCTGTGGTCAACAGCACTGCGGTCACAACACCACACAGAATTTCCAGGGACAGATACGCACGCCGAGTCAGTCCTGGAAGGGGTGTGACGTATTACATCCCCTATCGCGAAAGGTAGCCGCATAAATACGGCGAACAGCGTACCAGAGCTGCTTCTTCTTCTTCTTCTTCTTCTTCTTCGAGTCGCTGTCGGTAATGATTGCTTTTCTAATAAGAAGTGCTGTATGAGTAGTGGTCGTAAGAGACGACATTTTGAATCGTATGTGGAGTAGTAATGAGCTTTAGTTGAGAGCGCAAGAAACTGTGTGAAATACGCTATTGTGCGCTGAACTGAAAGTTAATAGAAAACGTAAGAGATTAGCTGAAACAACATAATTTGAACTGTATTTCGAGGTGGAATACATAGCCAACGCAGTCGAGTATTTTAATTTGCCTACTTACACGGTAGCAAGAACTTTAACATTGTAAGTGGAGATGAAATGAACGGATGCCGTGAGCAACGCCATAAATCTACAAACGTCATAAGTTAACCGCAACGTGCGTACGTAGGCTTTCACCGCCTTGAGCGGGCAAGAAAGAAGATGACGCGAGTGGACGGGCGTTCCTTTGGAAGATGGAAGAAAAAAGAAGAAGGAAGGCTGGAGCTAGCGTAGATTTGATCGGAGAATTGGACGCCGCTGCCGAGGCGGCGGCGCAGCCCTCGCGCTGTCCGAGTTGTTGCCCGGAGCCACGCAGCGGGGCGACGGCGCGGGCAGCCAACGGACTGCGGTGCGCGACGACAATGAATGTTGTAAGAGGATTGCGGAGTGCGTCGGGAGGCGATTGGCCGCCGACCGCTAGCATCTTGTGTTTGAGAAGCGGTCGCATCTCAATGAACCAATTGAATGCGATTACTTCGAGGGAATTCGCAGGAAAGGTATTACAGCTTTATTGAGAAATTCAAATGGGACTGAAAATCTGAATTCATAAAAGGGAACATATATACCTTGATAAATTTTTAGTACTCTTGTACAGTATGTTTTAAAAGATTTACTTGAAATATTGTGTGTGTGTGTGTGTAATTTGCAATCATTTGATGAAACGATCAATCATTTTGGTATTGTGTGATGTTACATAATTCAAACCTATCATTTAAATCTGAGTGAAGTTGATGAGCATAATATCAACATTTGGGTGTTTGTTAATTTAATTCTGAGGTGTAAAGCAAACTAATTGCAGATCGTAGCAAAGTATTTGTCGTGCTCTGTGCCAACAAGTAAAGAATTTAATTTTTAAGAATACTTGATTTGAAGGCAAAGGGCAAGACTTATGAGTGTTGTTCGTTAACCGAACAGATGTGAATGAGTGTATTCTTCCTTTCTTTGTGTCTTGTATTCACAGTTGATTTCAGAATATATAAGCGAAGCAAAGATAGTAGACAGATGTGAGTGAGGTGCAGGTTATCAGGTGACGTTCATACCTCTGTCTGCATTTTGTGTTGTGTACCTTCAAGTCATGAAATAAACCAAACAGTTCGAAACTATACGCTTCTCTTAATAAAGCCGATCCCACATAAGTTACCACGCGCCTGATGTGGGAGACGCTGGCCGATGCTGTAGGAAGAGTTTAAATTATTTGAGGGACGTGGGACCTTTATGGTTGTGAGAAAGGGAAAATTCCAAAACACACACAAAAAGCAAATAAACGGTGCTCGTGGGTTCAGGCAATAAATAAAAGTACAGTTTACGCAAGTGCGTATTTACATAAGTCCACGTCAGCGGAGGACTCTCTCAAACTAAGAATCACTTTCTAATTAATATACTCACTGAAACACTGGGAATTCGTAACTATCTGATCATTCTTCCTGCGAATTTCATTTGTTTCCGTAAATGCGATGTATAACTTTCAAACTTCCAGCGCTGTTTGTGACGTTCGGAAGAAGTATTTTCATCACGGTTACGTACAGACCAGAAATGACCGTGTAAGACGCTGGAATCACGTTCATCCAGTTTCGGTACGCGTAGAACCGACCGTCCTTTTTCCATCCAGTTTCTGTACAGAAAAATGAAAAAGGATGAAAAAATTACCGTGTAAAACAGGCTTAAGACATTACACAGCTAATTAGAATTAGGAATATTACTAGATAATGTGAAAACCCTTAGCAACTTACATACTCTACGCCCCGACACGCCCTCGGCCAGACCTTCGAGGCGCTGCTCGCGCCTTCCCCGTCGCTTTCGAGGCGCTGCTCGCGCCTTCCCCGTCGCTGCGCGCCCGTGACGAGATGCCCTCGGCCAGGCCTTCGGGCGCTGCTCGCGCCTTCCCGTCGCTGCGCGCCCGTGACGAGATGCCTCGGCCAGGCCTTCGAGGCGCTGCTCGCGCCTTCCCCGTCGCTGCGCGCCCGTGACGAGATGCCCTCGGCCAGGCCTTCGAAGCGCTGCTCGCGCCTTCCCCGTCGCTGCGCGCCCGTGACGATGCCCTCGGCCAGGCCTTCGAGGCGCTGCTCGCGCCTGCCCGTCGCTGCGCGCCCGTGACGAGATGCCCTCGGCCAGGCCTTCGAGCGCTGCTCGCGCCTGCCCGTCGCTGCGCGCCCGTGACGAGATGCCCTCGGCCAGGCCTTCGAAGCGCTGCTCGCGCCTTCCCCGTCGCTGCGCGCCCGTGACGAGATGCCCTCGGCCAGGCCTTCGAGGCGCTGCTCGCGCCTCCCGTCGCTGCGCGCCCGTGACGAGATGCCCTCGGCCAGGCCTTCGAAGCGCTGCTCGCGCCTTCCCCGTCGCTGCGCGCCCGTGACGAGATGCCCTCGGCCAGGCCTTCGAAGCGCTGCTCGCGCCTTCCCCGTCGCTGCGTGCCCGTGACGAGATGCCCTCGGCCAGGCCTTCGAAGCGCTGCTCGCGCCTTCCCCGTCGCTGCGCGCCCCGTGACGAGATGCCCTCGGCCAGGCCTTCGAGGCGCTGCTCGCGCCCGCCCCGTCGCTGCGCGCCCGTGACGAGATGCCTCGGCCAGGCCTTCGAGCGCTGCTCGCGCCTTCCCCGTCGCTGCGCGCCCGTGACGAGATGCCCTCGGCCAGGCCTTCGAGGCGCTGCTCGCGCCTTCCCCGTCGCTGCGCGCCCCGTGACGAGATGCCCTCGGGCCAGGCCTTCGTGGCGCTGCTCGCGCCTTCCCCGTCGTTGCGCGCCCGTGACGAGATGCCCTCGGCCAGGCCTTCGAGGCGCTGCTCGCGCCTTCCCCGTCGCTGCGCGCCCGTGACGAGATGCCCTCGGCCAGGCCTTCGAGGCGCTGCTCGCGCCTTCCCCGTCGCTGCGCGCCCGTGACGAGATGCCTCGGCCAGGCCTTCGAGGCGCTGCTCGCGCCTTCCCCGTCGCTGCGCGCCCGTGACGAGATGCCCTCGGCCAGGCCTTCGAAGCGCTGCTCGCGCCTTCCCCGTCGCTGCGTGCCCGTGACGAGGTGCCCTCGGCCAGGCCTCGAAGCGCTGCTCGCGCCTTCCCCGTCGCTGCGCGCCCGTGACGAGATGCCATCGGTCAGGCCTTCGAAGCGCTGCTCGCGCCTTCCCCGTCGCTGCGCGCCCGTGACGAGATGCCATCGGTCAGGCCTTCGGCGTTTGCTCGCGCCTTCCCCGTCGTGCGCGCCCGTGACGAGATGCCCTCGGTCAGGCCTTCGAAGCGCTGCTCGCGCCTTCCCCGTCGCTGCGTGCCCGTGACGAGATGCCATCAGTCAGGCCTTCGAAGCGCTGCTCGCGCCTTCCCGTCGTTGCGCGCCCGTGACGAGATGCCATCAGTCAGGCCTTCGAAGCACTGCTGCGCCTTCCCCGTCGTGCGCGCCGTGACGAGATGCCATCGGTCAGGCCTTCGAAGCGCTGCTCGCGCCTTCCCCGTCGCTGCGCGCCCGTGACGAGATGCCCTCGGCCAGGCCTTCAGGCGCTGCTCGCGCCTTCCCCGTCGCTGCGTGCCCGTGACGAGATGCCATCGGTCAGGCCTTCGAGCCTGCTCGCGCCTTCCCGTCGTTGCGCGCCGTGACGAGATGCCATCGGTCAGGCCTTCGAAGCGCTGCTCGCGCCTTCCCCGTCGTTGCGCGCCCGTGACGAGATGCCCTCGGCCAGGCCTTCGAGGCGCTGCTCGCGCCCTTCCCGTCGCTGCGCGCCCGTGACGAGATCCCCTCGGCCAGGCCTTCGAGGCGCTGCTCGCGCCTTCCCGTCGCTGCGTGCCCGTGACGAGATGCCATCAGTCAGGCCTTCAAGCGCTGCTCGCCCCTTTCCCCCGTCGTTGCGCGCCGCAGACGAGATCCCCTCGGCCAGGCCTTCGGGGCGCTGCTCGCGCCTTCCCCGTCTTTGCGCGCCCGTGACGAGATCCCCTCAGCCGGGCCTTCGGGGCGCTGCTCGCGCCTTCCCCGTCTGCGCGCCCCCGTGACGGATGCCCTCGGCCAGGCCTTCGAAGCGCTGCTCGCGCCTTCCCCGTCGCTGCGTGCCCGTGACGGATGCCCTCGGCCAGGCCTTCGGGGCGCTGCTCGCGCCTTCCCGTCGCTGCGTGCCCGTGACGAGATGCCATCGGTCGGGCCTTCGAGCGCTGCTCGCGCTTCCCGTCGTTGCGCGCCCGTGACGAGATGCCCTCGGCCAGGCCTTCGAAGCACTGCTCGCGCCTTCCCCGTCGCTGCGCGCCCGTGACGAGTTGCGCTCGGCCAGGCCTTCGAGGCGCTGCTCGCGCCTTCCCCGTCGCTGCGTGCCCGTGACGAGATGCCATCGGTCAGGCCTTCGAAGCGCTGCTCGCGCCTTCCCGTCGCTGCGCGCGTGAGGGAATGCCCTCGGCCAGGCCTTCGAGGCGCTGCTCGCGCCTTCCCCGTCGCTGCGTGCCCGTGACGAGATGCCATCGGTCAGGCCTTCGAAGCGCTGCTCGCGCCTTCCCCGTCGTTGCGCGCCCGTGACGAGATGCCCTCGGCCAGGCCTTCGAAGCGCTGCTCGCGCCTTCCCCGTCGCTGCGCGCCCGTGACGAGATCCCCGCGGCCAGGCCTTCGAGCGCTGCTCGCGCCTTCCCCGTCGCTGCGTGCCCGTGACGAGATGCCATCGGTCAGGCCTTCGAAGCGCTGCTCGCGCCTTCCCCGTCGTTGCGCGCCCGTGACGAGATGCCCTCGGCCAGGCCTTCGAAGCGCTGCTCGCGCCTTCCCGTCGCTGCGCGCCCGTGACGAGATGCCCTCGGCCAGGCCTTCGAAGCGCTGCTCGCGCCTTCCCTCGTGCGCCCCGTGACGAGATGCCTCGGTCAGGCCTTCGAGGCGCTGCTCGCGCCTTCCCCGTCGCTGCGTGCCCGTGACGAGATGCCATCGGTCAGGCCTTCGAAGCGCTGCTCGCGCCTTCCCCGTCGTTGCGCGCCCGTGACGAGATGCCCTCGGCCAGGCCTTCGAGGCGCTGCTCGCGCCTTCCCCGTCGCTGCGCGCCCGTGACGAGATGCCTCGGCCAGGCCTTCGAGGCGCTGCTCGCGCCTTCCCCGTCGCTGCGTGCCCGTGACGAGATGCCATCGGTCAGGCCTTCGAAGCGCTGCTCGCGCCTTCCCCGTCGTTGCGCGCCCGTGACGAGATGCCCTCGGCCAGGCCTTCGAGCGCTGCTCGCGCCTTCCCCGTCGTTGCGCGCCCGTGACGAGATGCCCTCGGCCAGGCCTTCGAAGCGCTGCTCGCGCCTTCCCCGTCCGCTGCGCGCCCGTGACGAGATGCCCTCGGCCAGGCCTTCGAGGCGCTGCTCGCGCCTTCCCCGTCGTGCGTGCCCGTGACGAGATGCCCTCGGCCAGGCCTTCGAGGCGCTGCTCGCGCCTTCCCGTCGCTGCGCGCCCGTGACGAGATGCCCTCGGCCAGGCCTTGCGGGGCGCTGCTCGCGCCTTCCCCGTCGCTGCGTGCCCGTGACGAGATGCCCTCGGCCAGGCCTTCGAGGCGCTGCTCGCGCCTTCCCCGTCGCTGCGCGCCCGTGACGAGATGCCCTCGGCCAGGCCTTCGAGGCCGCTGCTCGCGCCTTCCCGTCGCTGGCGCCCCGTGACGAGATGCCCTCGGCCAGGCCTTCGAGGCGCTGCTCGCGCCTTTTAGAACAAACGACGCATCTTCGCTGAGCTTTTTTCGTTTCTGATGGTACGATAGTCGGAAAATGTCGCTGTGTTAGGCGAGTCGCAGAAATCCAGAGAATGCAACCAAAATCAAAGCCCAAGTCGAATGTAATAATACTTCAGAAAAACGCGAACGCACCGCAAGAAATCTCAACACAAAGTGAGGCACAAAAACCAGGATGGGTAGATTTTGCACAGAGATTTTTATTGCCCCAGCACCCTCCTAGGTGTAGGGTGCTGGAGCCGTATAATTTCGCATGTTATGACCTGTGCGCGGTCCAAGTACCGAGCGACTCCTTTGTCAGTCAACGCCGGCCGGCCGGCCGCCCGCCCGCCTCCGCCGCGCACGACGGGCAGATGAATTCGGCTTAAATACTCCTTATGCTCCCTCTATTGGTCAGAAAAAATACTACAGCTACTTAGTACTTTTAGGAAGCTGTAGATGTCGTGCCAAGCCAATAGCTTGTACTGCACCCTAGGAATAAAATCAGAAAACAGACAAAACATCGCGCGCCGGAAATATCCGGCATTAGCGCTCATGGCACGACCGACCCGCGCCGGATATATCCGGCATTAGCGCTGAAAGGGTTAGACAAATTACAATTAGAATCAAATGAATTGTTACAATGATCACAATAGTGCATTAATTTGCAAGTAAGGATGGCAATTGTTCTTGATTATTCTATAATGCTGAATAGTTAACTCACCTGAGTATGAAATGCAGTCATTCATGTTATTAAATGATTTAAAGTAGGCTGCAGTTAACACTGGCTGAATCATAGATGCTTCTGTGTTTATGAACGCCCTAAATGCATGATTGGATTTAATCAACTTAACAATTACACCATATTGCACATCCGTTGCACAGGAGGAGCGCAGGCACCACAGTGAGGCATCAATTGTTGTGTCGCAATACGCGGAACACGTGATACTCGCAGGACACAGGGGCAGCACTCAGAACACCAATATTAACGATATTGTTACGATCCTAGGTGGTGAATTAATACTCTGGTATTATTTTAACATTTTGGTTATTACATTAACACCCTGGTTTATTTTGTTTCTTAACACAATCACTGAAAACACTTGATTATTTACACGTCACACTTCTCTTGATTATTTATTTACACGACTACTCTTGATTATTTATTTACACAGCACTTCTCTTGATTATTTATTTACACTGTTCACTTCTCTTACACTGTCGCACAGTCCTAAGCACTGACCATACTTCGATGCACTAGCCACAGTTCACTGCACTGACCACAGTTCGATGCACTGACCACGGTTCACGTCACGAGCACAATCACTGCACTGCTATTCACCGTGATGCACACACTTCACAGCTCAGGTTCCGCTTCAGACTTAAGACTGACTCGCGGTCGCCGGCCGCCGCGTATTTATACTCGGCGAGTACCGTCGAGAAATTTCGGGACCCTGCGAACGTTCTGGAATAATCTACTGCAGGAACCGCCGGCAGATGACGCAACCCGCGCTCACAGGCAGCTCGTGGTGGCGCCGGCAGATAACGCAATCCGCGCGTACAGGTAGTTCGTGGTGGTGCCGGCCGCTGTCGCAATATTCGTTACACTACCCCCTCCTTAGTTCTTACCCCCTTTAGTGAAATCATGCAGATACTTGCAGCTGGAACCTCTAGTGCAGTTGTAGGTTAAGAAGAAGTGGCAGTCAATTGTCTTCTTTGGATATGGCGACATTCCATGGTGGTCCTGCAAACTAAGATGCTAACCCCCGTGTACCGGAATAGTACTTCCAACATGCTTCTCACTATTCTCCAGTTCAGTCCATCAAAACCACATTCCAGTTTTGACATGGCAATCTTCTGGACGTTGTCTTTCAGTACTTGTTTGCGTAATTCAATCAGAGTTTCCCAAAGATTTTCATAGGATGCTTCGTAATATGACTTACTTTTTGTGACAAGATAATAACCATATCGACTGACGTCGTGCAGTTGCAGAACCTTCCCAATATCTGGTTGTTGGTTCTTTAATTCTTCTAACCTTCCGTATTTTCTCTTGAATACAGCAGCAACACGTCTGGTCATATCTAAATCCTGGGCGACACAATGCGCCAATGCATATTCCAGGGGTAGCGCAAACAGATCCCGTTGCACCTCCATTGTTACATCAAAACGCGCTTTATGCTTTTCACTATAATGAGACAAACTCGTGAAATATGAACTCTTGTATGTCCAACTCACAAACTAGTGCGGTCTTTTCTTCATCATCATTTTCATTACTTCCTGCGTACGGGGCCAGCCGAATCGAATGAACGACTCGTGGTTTTCCATTCGGCAATTTTTTAATTCGGTAGACAACATCATTTATCCTCTTTACTACCTCGTACGGTCCTTCCCACTGTCGTAATTTTGGACACCAACCGCGGCGTCGTTGGGGGTTAAACAGCCGTACATAACCTCCTCCTTCAGCTTTGATATCATACCGGACTTTCATCCTGTCACTTGCAATTTGGATTCTTTCACGCACCTGGTTATGAAATTATGTCCATTTTCCGTCTTAGGTCATTTACAAAGTCTTCACCGGCTGTTTCTTCATTAGCTTTACAGCCAAACTGTAGATCACATGGTAGACGTAGTTCCCTGCCGAAGAGGATATTAGCGGGTGTGTGCCCAGTTGTCTCATGAACAGATGAGCGGCAGGCTAGAAGAAAAAGATGTATGTATTGGTCCCAGTCGCGTTGGTTATCTGACACGACCCTCGCTAAATATTTTCCCATTGTTTTGTTCATGCGTTCCACCAGTCCGTCTGACTGCGGATGTAGGGCTGTTGTTTTTGTTTTTCTTATTCCAAGAAGTTCACACACTCCTTGAAACACTGCAGATTCGAAGTTCTGTCCTTGGTCTGAATGTAATTCCAATGGCACACCAAATCGGCTCACCCATTCCTTAACCAGTACTTCGGAGATAGCAGTGGCCTCTTGGTTAGGTAGGGGATATGCTTCAACCCACTTGCCAAAATAATCCATGGCCACGAGTATGTATTTATTTCCATCATTTGACATAGGAAATGGGCCAGCCAAGTCAATGACAATTCGTTCGAAAGGACTCCCATCGTTTTATTGCGTCATCGTCGCTCTTCTCTTTTTATGTGGCCCATTACTGGTATTACAAACTTGTTACTTTGTGCACCACATCTTTACGTCTTGTTTGCAATTAACCCAGTAAAATCGTTCGCGCACTTTCTCTGATGTTTTCGTTATGCCGAGATGTCCTTCCGAAGTTCCATCATGCAATTCCCTCAATATTTCAGGCACCCTTTCTCTTGGTAACAATATCTGCATCCTCTTCTGAGAGCCGTCTTCACTTTCCAGAACTCGTTTAAGAACACCTTCCTCTTCAGTAATCGAATCCCACTGCGCCCAATATGATTTTACTGCTGAAGAACAGGGAGCTATTTCTTGCCAACTTGGTCTCCGTCCTGCTATTTTCCATTTCCAAACATGTTTCAATTCTGCGTCCTCTTTCTGATCTTTCTGAAGTTCTCTGCGTTGCCATTGGTCATGATGGCAGATGGCGCAATATTCGTTACAATATGAATAGTGCATCCAGCAGCAAGCAGACACGCACATTTCTCGTACAATAGTATCGAGAGGATATAGAGGATCTACAGAATAAGTTCCAATAGAACGATGCAAATAAATGCCTAATTTTCAAAGTAAAATGTTTTCACACGTGTTTATCGAAGTGATCATGTCACAAGTAACACAAATGAGGCGGAAGCAAATGTAGATGCGTCCTGTTCATGAGCGAGCACTCGACTGGCACAGTTCCGTTACAACAATGCTAATAAATGTCTTTAAAGTAAAAAAACCGGAAGCGCCTCAGCAACGGGCTGACTGGATCACTTCCGTTTTAACGATTGTAGGAGCGGAGAGAATTGGCGTTCCCAGAGCTCTAAGCTAATAGTTCTGGATATAGCTACTATAATTTATAATTATTATAAGTCAAGATTGTTTTTGATAAAGAAGAGTGCGAGAGCAATTATTTAATTTAGAGATTTTGAAAAGATAGAGTTGAAATATTAAGTAAATAAAGAATGATGGTCTCGTAAATGTGGCGCGATTGTTGCGGATACTGAGCAGCGGCGTAGCCAGAGCACTGCATGCCACTTGCATGGACGATTAAACGTGTAAATAAACAAATTAAATAACTAATTTGTACATGTCTTGAATAAACCATGTGACAAGTGCGTGCGTCGCTCATTCAATGATCTAAAGTTAAAACTTGCACTGACAGTCTTATTGAAAGAGTTTTTTGTTTAAACTGTATAAATGTTTTTTTACAAATAATGGCACTCTGAGTTTATTTCTTTCCTCAAAAGATAACTTTTGCAGGAGCAGGGCCTACATCCTATCCCTGCCAGGAGAGGAGAAAAATAAAATTTGGGATCACCCCACTGGCCTCCACGTACGGAGCGAGGTGGACGGTAGTGACGTCACTGTATACAGACGTGGGAAAATTATTAGCACATTCATTCCTTATACTCTGAATTATAACTTTAAGGGTAGAAGCGAACTAGTCGGACGAGAAAAAACCGTTATATTTCTATAATGTGTTGGGTGCACATTCGTATATGCAGCCCTTCATTGAAATGTTCATTTAAGCCAATACGAGTATATGTGTTTTCTAACACATAATACCAATACTGCAATGACAACCATGACATTTTAGCAATATTTTTATGTTTTCTTGGAGGTGTCTTTGGGTGTCGTAATTTTTTTCTCGGCGCTTGTGCCTTGCAATTTGCCAATCCACCTTCCAGATCTAGGCCTCATTCCAAACCCGTTCCCAACTGTGAGAGAGGGGTAGGGGCGCCTGAGGTGAGTGGCAGGCAATGGAGTTTGTCACAGTACAGGAGTCCGTGTAAGCGTGAAGATGGGCAAGGCAACAGACGTGTCTTCACAAAAACGTGCCAGTGTTGATGTGTTACTACAATCCAGTAATAATATCCTGACCGAAATGAGTCATTTTCTAGGAGTTAGTGTGGCGTAAGCCAATACATTTGCGAAGAAGTTATGGAAGAAATGCGGACCTCACCTCAGAGGAAGGGAAAAAATGAATGAAAGAGGGCTACAACCAAATTTTTGGTCCGTCTTTTGCTAAGAAAAGCATCCATAAAGAGATAATTAACATCGTCTCAGCCTCAAAGGGTTGTTTTAAGAGGACAGTACAAATGTCCTCAAGAACTGTAAGTGCACATTTGTGACTTAAATACACGACAATCCAGCAATAAACAAAAATTGACTGCTTTTATGAACAAGACACTACTTAAATGGGCCTAGTTACACCAAGGATGGACAACGCAGCACTGGTAGAAGCTATATAGGCAATTTTATATAAATTATAAATAAAATTTCATTCTTCCCAATGTAACGTGCGCGCCACCGGCTACTTAGCTTTGAGCGGCAGGGCGCAGTCACAATTAATTAAATGGATCCTCAAAAGCTAGTTTCGACTTCTCTGAGGTGGGCAGGACACGTAGCTGGTAATGACAGTAATTAGCAACTCTAGCTCTTTAGAAGACAAATCTTTAATAAGAATGAAATGTACAGTAATGATAGAAGTTTACGTGAGAAACCAACAACCAGATAGCCTTCGCTACAGGCTGCAAGTGCCTACTGTGAAAAACAGCCAGGGCGCTATATCGACTCCCGACAGGGCGTGGCATGCTTGGTCAGACGCACGTGCTGGCAACTCATGGGAGTGGGGATACAATGAATTTGTTTACTGAGAGTGTGCTGAATAGCCCACGCTGTCTCAGAAGCTTCCCGGGGGCTTCCTTCTGGCCCACGTGCGGAGACGCGCGCGGGGCATCATTGATAAGAGGCCACACCATCCGGTCGGCGCCTTTGCTCGGTGCTCTTCGTGACCTCGGCGCTTTGCTTATGTGCGTCTGCCAATAAATACTTGCCCGTTTAAAATTATGAATAATGTATAAATGCTCAATGGCACAATGATATAGAATAACATTTTATTAGTAGTAATATGGCAATCCACAAGTAAAGCATTGTATATTATATATGGCAATCCACAAGTAAAACATTATAATAATTACATTGATTACATAAGTAAAACATTATAGTAATTACATTAGTAATAGTACATAATTACAATAGTAATTATAGTAGTTACATTCATTCATATTATATTGTTGTAGGGCAGAAGCGCACATGACACTCTCCCCTTTAAAAAAAAAATTGTAAATTTGGGATTGTGAAATACAAATTTCAATTTTTTTATCGAACTAGGTGGTTTACCTCTTACTTCTTTGTGACAATGGACGTAATGACATACCATGTTCTGAGCGGGTTGCTCAGTTGTAACCTCTGGGAAAATTTCTGCTGGGGTGAGTGCACAGAAGGTGTGGGGACCCTTTGATACATCAAATGAGACTACAGGTTGATAATTGTTCACAATAAAGCATCGACTCTTTGTTTGTTCCCAACACTCTTTGAACTCCATCTATCCCATAACCAAAAACACACTGTCTGCAACATTTGCAACAGCAGCTACAACAAATGCTTACAAAACCAGTAGGACAAGTACTAATGATCCTACCCAAGTTAAACCATGATGAAAGAAGGTATTGGTTGTGAATATCTTTTGTTTTTCTGAATTAATCATCTTTTCACTTCAATACTTTATAACTTGCTATACGGAGATCATCCGCAGAATTTAAGACATTTAACAAAGGTGTTTCCAAAGTTAATTTTGGAAGTTCTAATTTAATTTCTTCATCAAAACAACAATCATAATTAGAAGTTATGACAGGTAAAATATCTTTTCAGTTCTTTTAACTCAATCTGACTACTAGCAAATAGTGTTGCTGTAGCAGAATAACCTTTACATCCTCGAGGTAAATAAGTCTACCTTGATCTTTCAATTCTATATATTAGTTGCTTGATTTGTACATAAAATGGCAATTCGTTCTGGTTTTGGTGCTACATATAACCAGTCATTACTCCAAGTATAGAGTATCCATTGTGTTTTGTTAATTTGACAATCCACTTCTCACATACTGAAGGTATGGAGTTTGTCGAAACATGTAACTTCACAGTCAACATTTGGAATGTACGTGAACACTGGTGATTTTTCTTACAAACAAAATTTATGTCATTTGGTTGAAAACATAGATTCAACTCATTTAGTCATTTTACCATACTTATGATGTAGACTATCTTTAAATATATGTCTTAGTAACATCTATATACATAAATGTATTGTCTTCTATTTGCTTGAAATGGCAAAATTTTATACAATTGAAATTGGTTTGTAGACACTAGTGGAATTTGCAAACATAGACTAAATAGTCTTGATAAGAATATATGATTGGTGTGATTAGTTTTGCAAGTTCCGAAATGTGAAAAGATGGAAAGTCAAGTCATCCTGAACTTACGTGATCCAGTAACCTTTAATTTTCATAGGGTTACCAAATGTGACTGTAATACCCCGTCCCGAGCATGTATGAACGCGTCACGAGTATATCGAAAGAATATTGACTCTCTTCGATACCCCGTTGAACCTGTTTTAGTTGTTCATTAAAATTCCGACTGTGGTAGTTGCTATCTCTAACGCATGTACAGCTTTTGAAGCTTGTTCTGAAAAATTCTTTAGACCTTGTGCTAAATTTCTTTCATTTCCTCTATTCTAAATATAGTGGAATTAAACGTTAATATAGCGGATTTAACTCGATCATCTGTTCAAATGCAATTTTGAGAAATTATTTTTGTTCACTTTCAATAGTGTTTATATGTTCCTGGTATTCTTTAATTTCGGATTCAGTTGCTGTTCCAAACATTATTCTACTAAGATCTATGAAATCAAAAGGCCCCTTTTCTACGTTTTTGTTCTGCTAAATAACCTGAAACGATTTCACTTAGTGAATCTACATATTTTATCTTAGATTTGAATATGCTTCGTAAGAATTCAATCTTACGAAGAAATACCAAGTTTTATTTGCATACTTATGACAAACATTGAGAACCTGAACACTGTGCTCTTTAGTTTGTTTCCACAATTCTTTCATTGGATGCAAATCTACGTAGTTAATGAATTTCCACTGTGTAGGGGACAAGAATAAATTTTCCTACTTCATCGAAATAGATACCATCTGCTGAAGGTAAGGTGTATTTTGACTCTCAGAATTACATGTAATTCTTAGGAAAATAAGTAACATTATACTGACTTTAAACATCATCATTGTCTGCATTAACTTCGTTTTCTAGTTAGAAACTTCGCTATCCGTATCCTCGGAATAAGATTTGTTTTCGATCCTGCAACAAAATATGGTTTCAGTCGATTACTGTGAACCACTTGTTTCTTTCTCTTACCCACTTCTTGCAAAACTTACATTTGAATTGTCATGAACCTCTTGGATTTCATATGGTCCTTTCCGTAATGAATCAAGCTTATTTCTCTGTTCTATTTTCCAAAAGAACTTGGTCTCCTACTTTAAATTGTCTCTGTCTACTTCTTTCTTTATCATAATATTCCTTTTGGTTTTTCTTTCTGTTTACGTAAGTGTTCCCTTACTTGTTGATGACAATTTTGGAATTTATAACGCATTTCCTGCACTACATCATCATAATTATACAAAGGGGTCGGTTTTGCTTGTAACCGTCCCGGTATGTTAGCTTTCCTCCCAAAGAGAACTTCATACGGAGTAAATTTAGTACTCGTATGAATTGTAGTGTTGAAAGTAAAACACGCAAAAGGTAACCATGTTTTCCCAATCTGTTTGTTGCGGATTACAAAACATATAATATATTCAATTAACGTTCTATGTGTTTTTTCAAGAGCACCGTTGCTTTCTGGATGATAAGCAGTTGTAGAAATCTTTTTAATTTTCAGAAGTTTACATAAGTTTTTGAATAAGTTACTCACAAAATTTGTATCTTGATCAGTTACAATTTCGTTTGGTATTCCGAAAATACATACGATTTGGTATTAAAAGCTTTAGCTGTTTCCTCTGCAGTTTGATCTGACATTGGAATAGCTATTAAATATTTACTTAAGTTGTCCTGACAGTTAATATGTATTTATTTCCTTGTTCAGTTAAAGGTAATGGTCCTACTATATCTAAATAAATCTTTTCCCATGGTGCGTCTTTAATATCCGTAATCATTAACGGTTTTCTTGATTGGCAATTGTGTTACTTATTTAACTGACATGTTTTGCATGCTTTAATAAACTTTGTTACATCGTCTACCATATTCGGCCATGAAGTGTATAATTTAATTCTTTCAACTGTTCTATTGACTCCTTTATGACCTCTGAATGGACATTCGTGCATTTCTTGATAATTCGCTCTCTATTCTCAACGCTAACTTCATAACAATAGTTAGTCACTGGATATCTGCTTAAAGCGTCTGCGATAATATTCCTTTTCCTGCTTTATGCATTCTTTCATAATCATCTTGTTCCAAAAGTTCCATCGCAGCAAACGCGAACCTGGATCTTTTACATTGAAAATCCACTTTAAAGCTTTGTGATCTGTTACAATAGTGAACTTTGTTTCTAATAAATAAAGGGCGGAAATGCTTACAAGCCCATACAATCGCGCTAATTCCTTTTCACAAATCGAATAATTGATTTCAGCGTTGTTAAACGTTCTGCTTGCATAAATAAGGCAAATATTTCCTTACTCACCTTAACTTAGTATTGCACCTAACGCGTAATTACTAGCGTCAGTTGTAAGAATAAAAGGTTTTGAAAATTTGGGTACTGTAATTGGTGCTTGCACTAACGTTTCTTTTAGTTTGTCAAAACTTTCTTGTTCAGCTTTTCCCATTTCCATACGGTATCTTTCTTTAATAACCGCGTTAAAGGAATAGCGATTTTACTAAATTCATTCATGAATTTCCGATAGTACCAACTAGACCTAGGAATGATTTAACATCCTTTGCCTTTTAGATATAGAAACTGACATTTATTTTAAATTAAAACTCACTTGCACAGGATTACACAAATTCTACGCAAGTTCCTCGCTTTGAGAATGGCATGTCTGGTCTGCCGCTGGATTGCCGGAGGGGGAAGCCGCCAGAAGGGGAGGCGGCCACGCGCCACGGGGAGCGCGCGCCGGCCCCTCGGGTCTCCCTCGCGCCTCTCGGGGAGGCCGTCAGACGCCACCTTGCCGCGTCAAGCTGCGCGTCGTAGAAGGCAGCGCACCTTCGCAGGTGTTGTCGGACGGTTATTTGCTACGTCCGCCAAACGGAAGAAATTCCGGGTGCAGTGGACACGTTGGTCACTCTCAATTCTGTATGTTGACTGATGGCTATACGTTCCTTGTTACACATGTGCTACAGGAAATATCTATATTTTTGTTTATTACTGCTTTAGAATATTCAGATCCATAAAATATGGCATCCCTAATTCCAAATAGTCTTCTATAAGTTCCTCACTTCTTAAATATGAGTAATTATTGTGCCATTCACTAATGTGTTTTATGGATTCAATTATATTGAATATAATAATTATTACTAATTTTGTATGCATGCAGAATTGAAAGAAAACTAAGTTGCTTTTGGCAATGTGAGAGAGTCCATGAAATCATTAGATACTCAGAATCTTGGGAAAAATTGTACAACTTATGCGTACAAAAATAATGAACAGTTTCAAATTTGTCAAAGAAATGCAAATATTTGATTGTATTATTCTGCCTTTTCCATACTGGGTGTAGCAACATCATTCTCATACTTGCTGCATCACTACTGAGAACACAGCTGAGGTCATGCAACTGCAAGGTTCCAAGAAAAAGTTCACCCACTGTTAAAAAATTTCTAATAACCTGTGACGTTCCGGAACAACTTATTTGATAGTTTTATCTGTAAATAACTGTTGTAATGCAAATCCGAATATACTACATGATATTTCTGGAATATTCTTTAGTGTTTTGTAAAATATTTTATAGGAGAGTCCATAACACAATTCTTGTTATATAAGAGTATTTTACTAGTTTTTCATGAGCAGTGTATGTGCTTGTTTATGGATTACCAGTTTATGTGATAAGATTCAACAGCATTGTTGTTGCTGCAAGCACTAGTATTTATTAATTTCATTAGATTACTGTTACTGAACAATGTCACATACATAATTAATATTGATGTTTTCATGTAGAATAATAACGATCAATAGTACGTGTAATATGAAAACTAATATTACTGACACAGAAAAAATTGTAAAAAGTAAATAATTTACTGAACTTCTCTTTAGTTTGTGTGCAGAATTATTTTAAAAAACCTCTCAATTATTTTATTATGGGCAAAATGCGCGAAACTTGAAAATAATACATAATTTAATATAATATTAATTAATCTTGTGCATTAGATACATCAAGTCAAATTAGCTAAAGCAATAATTATTACAAAAACAAATATTTTGACAACACTATAATTACATTTTTTAAGAAATAAGGAAGACTATTTGGAAAAGGGAATGCCAAATTGTTTTAAATTAAATGCTATAAGGAGTATTATACATGAATATATATATTTCATGTCAACAATGTCATGAGGTCAACAACACATATGTAGAAAGGGACTTAAAAAAGTCAGCATTGAGGAGCCAAATAGCAAGGGAACAAATGTTGCAAACAAAATGTTTACCCTGCATAATGATGAAAAATCTAGGCATGTCCAAAAAAGTGGTCAATCGATTTACTGGTTTAAAAATAGTAGATGCAACAAAGAATGTCCAAAATCAAATCTTGAGTTATAAGTAATTTTGCCACATTGAATGAGCACTAAATCACGTGAACAAATACTTCCTGTAAGGGATTAATATCATATTAGCAATGTTTCGCAATAAAGAATTAAAACATCGCAATTTCAACAAAGTAAACTCGTATCTCGATACCACAGATGTCTAACGTCCTGTGATAAAATCAGCGATTCATAAGTTTATGAAGGATCTTTATGAACATAATAATGTATTGGTATAATTTTCATTCGACTATTTTGGTTTTTTGGTCTATGAAAATACAATATTGAAGTCAGCTCTCGGCCAGTCCGTGTATTTCGTTTCAATCGGCTGCAAGGAGCCGGGCGGAGGGCGGCGGCCCACTACGTGACGTCGGCCGAGCGGCCGGCGGGCGCGCCCGGCAGTTCACAATTTACTTATTCATTTGTTGTCATGACGCAACGCGTCTCATAACCCCCATTGGGGCGTTGAGCGCTTAGGAGTAATCCTCCGTTATTTATATTTTTAAAGTCAATGCCCTTTGGGAGAAATCCTCCATTACGTAGTCCGTTAGTCGTCAAGAGGACCACCAGGTAGCATCTCCGCGTACGCGCTTCTCTTTTGCGCGCTCCTGTGTCACTACCCAGCGGCCAGAATTTGGAAGGAACTAGGATAGGGTAGGGTTTAGGACACTTCACAGGGGTTGGACTAGCCCTTGTGAAGCAGCTGAACTCGTTTTGTTGAAACAAATTTCACATGAGATTGTCCGAGGAATCGAACCCGGACCTCCTTGGTGAAAGGCGAGCGACTTCGCTATTGCGCCACGAGACAATTAATTACTCAAATGTTTGAAGTGCAATTAAAATATTTTTTTGTAATTAATTAGCAATTGAATCACACTAGAAGATGGCATATTTGGATTTGTGGTATCCGATTTTTGTAGAGCCAGCTTCAACCTTAAGTGCTAGTTTCGTTAATTACTAGGAAGTTTGAAGAGCAATTAAATTAGTTTTTGCATAATTAATTAGCAATTAAATAGTCTGAGGCATATTTGGTTTTGAGGTAACCGATTTTGGTAGTGCCAACTTAAGAGAGGTGGATAAATGTCTTGCAGGAATACAAGGGGTTTTGGAAACACAGAATAGGGATGAATTGTCTTACAAATATGAAGATACAATCCAGAAAATTCAAAACCGTGAGTTAAAATCAAAAAGAGGACTTAGCTATTCCAGAGCTAAAAAGAATTTGGAGGAAATGATACGCTTTCGATTATCTTTATTATTATCATATGTCAAAACGTTTACTTAAAATTAGAAATTTGATTGTCTGTCATACTTAAAATAATAAAAAATGTTACGCTTATTTATAGACAATCACGTTTTAACTGGGAATCAGTCACATAAAATAAAATCAAACACGTTTATTTCTCATTCGGTCTTGAACTACGATTCGGAGATCATTGCGTCTCCATCTTCAGGTACATATTTTGGCTAAAAATTAAAATTACAACATAATTTTTAAAAAACGTTAATAAATGACTTCAATCACTGTACAAAGAAGAAACAATTGTGCTAGAAGAAAGCAATATTAATGGAAGCTTACCTTTCATAATATAATTCATATTTATTATGAAATTGATATACTCACATAATATTTCGTCCCATATGGTGTCCGGGGATTTAATTAGAATAGCACCATTAGAACTCCCCCTGTCGTAAGAGGCGACTAATTCCCTACCCTTAGAAGCAATTCCTTTTTTTCACGCCTATTTATCCTTGCACATCTCTGAGAGCTAACAGGTGGATTGAGTAGCTTGGAAGCTCCCAGCACCTATCCTAAATAATTTCTTCTCGTAAATTTCCTACAGGATGAGCGGACACAGGTAGGCTGGTTCCCTCGCCTTGAAGACTAAAACTCCTCTAAAGAGCGGAAAAGGGGCAGGCTGAACTCCTTGATCTATGGTGGAAGCAATCAGCCGAAGAGACAATCCTGAATAAAAAGCTCTGGTCCTCTAGGTTGGGTTGTGCGTCGGTTAGTACCCCGTCAATGTAAAACCTAAATATACTTGCACCCGAAGAAGCCTCGGAAACACTCAAGATACGATGACAATCCAAGCAAAGAAAATGGACAAGAATAAATGGATAGCGGATATTTTAAGAGGAGCAACTTGGAATGTAAGGGGAATCGCAAACAAAGAAACTTTGCTAACTAGAATACTGGAAGAGCAAAACATAAACATTGCCGTAGTGACTGAAATAAAGAAGAAATTAAAGTCTCAAAATATGTAGGGAATTATGTAATGTTCCACAGTGGTATAGAGGAAAACAAGAGAGCTTCAAATGAAGGAGCGATATTTGTAGATAAATGGGAACAGATTAAAAAATATGGATATTTGAACGATTTAATTCTTACAATCAGAGTGAAACATGATCGCGGTCACCTGGTCATAGGCGCTTATGCCCCAGTGGAAGGACGGTCGAAAGAACTGGAAGAGGAAACTGTCAATTTTTATTCCACGCTCCAAAAAACAATAGAGAAATACAATCAAACATGCGAAGTACTACTCATTATGTGTGATATAAATGCCAGAGTGGGAAACAAAGCAGTCTACGGATCTATAGGAACCTTTGGATAAGAAGCAATAAATAAGAATGGAATGAAACTTCGAGAATTCGCAGTTTTTAACAATTTAAAAGTAACAAACACATTTTTCCGCAAGAAACTAATTCACAAGTTTACTTGGGCCAATGGAAACTGCAGATCATTAATAGATTATGTAATTGCTAAACAGAATATCAAAACAAGTAATGGATACAAATGTGTTGAGAGGTTATGACGTCTACTCAGACCATTATCTAGTAGTATCTCGCACCAAGATAAACCCAAGATGGCGAAAACCAAAGAAAAACTCTCCAAATGATGCAGAGAAAGTTTACAAAGTGCATGTTCTGGAAGATAAAAGCACAAGGGAATTGTACCAACGAACACTGAAGGAACACTTACATCTAAATTCTTTAAGGACCAATGTGGAAGAAATATGGGCTAATATGAAAATGTCTCTCACGAAGGCTGCTAAGGATGCCCTGGGGATGAAAAAGAAATTGGAAGGTAAAAGAAGGTTAAAAATCATGTCGGCAGAAATAAAAGAATTAGTTAGAATAAAGAAAAAATATTATAATAAATATCTAAGCAACCTAACTCACGTTATAAACAAGTGTACTACATCGCAAGAAATCAAGCAAAAAATGCAATAAAGAAAGCCCCAATGCATCTTGGGAAAGATGTATTGCAAATATTGAACATGATGTACATGGAAGACAGTCTTTAGCGTACAAAGTTATGAAGTCCCTAAGTAAATCTATAAAAGTCTGTAAATGTCAAAAGCTATGAATTTCTAAATAGATCTGTAAATGTCAAAAGCATAGAAATACATAAGTGGGCAGAACACTACCAATATCTGTAGTACAATGATAAAGAAAGCGATGCAGTTAACTACAGAGAAAAATATCCAGAAGTTGGCGACATCACATAGGAAGAGCTGACAATCGCTTTAAAAGGATTAAAAAATTTCCTATTTTTAATCCAAACGGAATCACCAGCGAATTACTGAAGTCAGACATTGCATAAACACTTCTTAAAGCTGTTTAGTGTGTGCTGGAGGCAGCTCGAAATTCCTCAAGAATGGTTACAGGCGAAAGTGGTGTCCCTGTACAAGAAAGGTGATAGAACTAACACCCAGAATTATTGAGGAAGAAGTCTGCTAGACACTACCTGCAAAGTATACGCTAGAATTCTGAATGAACGGCTGAAGGCAATAGCTGAAGCACTTTTCCCAGAAGAGCAAACGGGATTCAGAAAAGGTCGTTCATCTACAGATGCAATATTAACCTTAAAGCGATTGATAGAAGAGCGAAGAGTACATATCTAAGAAATCTTACTTTTGTAGATCTCGAAAAGGCTTTTGACAATGTTCGACGCATTCTTCTATGGGAAATATTAGAACGGAGAGGTTACCCAAGACACCTTATGGAAGCTATAAATATGTATACATGGAATGTGTATACATAGAAACTTCCATCATCATAGGAAACTGTAAACCTAATATAATTGTCCCTACAAATAAAAGAGTAAGGCAAGACTATTCAATATCACCAACAGGTTTTAACATATATCTGGACGACATATATAGAATATGGAAAAATAAAATTGATAGAGGTGTACAATTAAAAGGTTCTTCTTACATCAATTAAATTTTATATGCTGATGACAAAGCGGGGATACAAGAGACTGAAAACAAGCTCCAAATGTTCATTTTTATCTTAAAGAAAACACTTGAAGAACATAGAGATGATAAGATGGCATAATATTCTGGGGAAATACATCTTATAACTCCCAGACTTTTAGATTACAAAAACGAATTGTACGAATAATAACCAAATCCCACCCACGTGATTCATGTGCCTTTCCCCATTCATCTAGGAATTCTACCATTCGTGTCTTTTTATTTACGAATCAGTGGTTTTGTAAAAAATGACTTGCTCAAGGGCGGGAACATATTTTCAGAAAATGCCGAAGTCTATTACTATAACACTCGACGTAGAAATCATATTCACCAGGTGACAGTATCAACAGCTCATTACAAAAAATTCACATACAATACATGCACATTATTTTACAACACTTTGCCAGATGACATTAAACGATTAACTTCAATAGAAAAGTTTAAACCCCAAGTGAAATCGTTTCTGCTGCATAACTGTTTCTATACAATTAGAGACTATACTGAGCATCACAAGAAAAGTAACTTTTAATTTTAACAATGATACATAATGCATTATTTACCATTTGGATGTATAAATGAGTATAAACAACCTGTAAAACTATTGTACTACAGCTTCGGTCAATGACCCCATCTCGATCAGTTTTCGTCCAGTTTCCCGATCCATTGAGCAAATGCTGAGATGGCCCTTGTTTTACTTCTGGACATAAATGTAACTTCATTTTCTGTGCACGTCTTCTAGACAGTGGAAACACAATTCTGCAAATTATCGTTTCCATGTTGTCGCGGCAGGAAGTAATAAGAGCCAAAATTTATTGCTTATTATATGCTATTGAAAATAGATTTTATTACATGGGAGTTTTTTTTGTTGTTTTTTCTACCTTTCAAAATTCAAAATTTATTGCTTATTTATTTTTGAAAATAGATTTTACTACATGGGAGTTTTTTTCTCCCTTTCAAAATTCAAAATTTAAGTAGTATATGACTTAGTGTAGGATAAAGAATTTTGAAAATGTACACATCATTTTTTCCCCATAGCACGTCATACGCAGTTTTTAACTGTTTTTTTGACGTAAAATAAATAAATAAATAATTAGACTCCAAATTTCCACTGAAAAATCAAAATTCATGGCATTCGGAGGCAAATATCCAGTAAGATCTAAAATAACAATAGGAAACTACAATCTAGAACAAGTTAGCAACATCAGGTACTTAGGCTGTGATGTATCCTGTAATATAGACCATGACGTGGAAGATAAACTAGTAAAATTCCGAAATGTTTGTGGAACGATACATAAGTATCTGAGAAACCGGACACGAAAGGAGACACGGGTTAAGTTTTACAAGACAATTGCAGTCCCCACACTCATGTATGCCAGCGAAACATGGGTGAACACGAAAAAGATCACAAATAAAATACATACGGCGGAAATGAAATTTCTCCGAAATACACTAGGGTATTCGCTACTAGAGAAGAAACGAAATTCTGAAATAAGAGATGTTTTAAAAGTCAAAGAATTATATATTAGAATTATATAATAATTATATTAAAAGTCAGAGAATTATATATTCTCGAAAATAAGTTAAAATGGTACAATCAGGTATCGAGAATGCCAACGAACCGACTCCATTCATAGCTATGAAGTATAGAACAGAAGGAAGAAGGGACATTGGCAGACCGAGAAGAAAAATAGGTGCCGGAACCGGTCGCATGACCTAACCCCTGTTGGGAAGAAGAAGAAGACATATTTCATTGGCATAATTGTAGAATTAAATCAATTAAAATCCTCGTCATTATGAACCACAGTACACTAATCACATTGTTAAAAACATTCACTTAGTAAAAAGATATAGTTTTCATTTCGGAGTTGGTTGTGGAGCGTACGAAGGCCAAATACTAAATTAGTATTCCTAATGCCAGGTTTAGTTCTGAGCGTAAGGAGCGTGTCAATGGAAGGAAAAGTGGTGGGGGGTGTAAAATGAAGCAACGGGAGGGAGGCATGGAGACAATGGGGAGGGGTTGAGATTGAAAAACAGAAAAAGTTATTAATTTGAGATATTGTTTGAGTCTGTGCAATAAATTGTATTCATTGGTGAAGTTGTTGCAATCTCTCGTTGCATTGCCCCGAATTCGTGGTTTTATTTATTTATTTATTTATTTTTACGTCAAAAATGCAGTTAAAAACCGCGTATGACGTGCTATGGGGAAAAGTGAATTGTGTGCACATTTTCAAAATTCTGTGAACATGAATGCACATTCTGTGCACATTAATAGATATGAAATGTTTACAAGCTCTTCATCACGATTGCCGCAGGGTCTTAGCAAAGTTTGGTAAATATTAATCGAAATGCGAAAAATAAATAATTAAATTATTTTAGTGCACCGCCCTTTTTCGCTCTCGCTAGACACGTGTTCCTAATATATTCTACCAGAGTCCAGTAGTTCTGCAGCAAAACTGGTACCGAATTTATTCGCTAGAGGCCAGTAGCGGTGCATAAGTTAACAAAAATTACATCTACTAGCAGTGTTGTAAAATAAAATGAATGAAAACGACAGTATTTTATTAACATTTGGATCAATTACATTAAAAATAACAACCTTAAACACCGTGGTTTATATAAAATTGATTTTTCCCCTCATTCCCGATGATTGAATATAAGGAAACGGCTACGCCGGGTGTGTGTGTGTTTTTTCGAGGGTAGGTGGAAATCTTCAAAAGACACCATGTGGCCCGTACCACTTGATAGTGTGACATTTTTACCCACTAAAACCACCTCCCTTCTCCTCCATCCTCCCCTCGGAATCGCCGTTAGACATTGCATCACGGGGAGTGGATTAGAGTGGCTTAGTCGCAAGCCACTTCTCTTCGTCAAAACGTAGGAAGGATCAAAGGAGGATCAATCGACTTCCCTTCTTTCCCTTTCTATTCTCCTGAGCTCAGCTATTATGGTCTTCGCATATGCGCTCACCGCATCCCAGTTGGTTTCTGAGGCGAGCATGAACCCAACCATTGCTTAAGGTGTCAGCGGGTCGATCCCGAGTATACTCATAACGTGCCGTCGCTGCAGATGATATCGCGGGCACTGGAAGAACACATGCTCGGCGTCTTCGACAGCAGGTTCACATAGTGGACAGAATGGCGTATCCTCCAGCTTGAACCTGTGGAGATATGCCAGAAAGCATCCGTGTCCAGACAACAGCTGAGTCAAGAAGAAATTTACTTCGCCGTGTTTACGGTTGATCCACGGTGCAATGGAGGGAATCATGCGGTACATCCATCTTCCTTTAATGGAAGATCCTGCCATCGATCCTCCCATTCGAGCAGTGTTGTCGAACAATCTGGGTTCTCTCTTCTTTCTGATATCGCCTCTTAATGGAAGATCCTGCCATCGATCCTCCCATTCGAGCAGTGTTGTCGCAATGCTGATAACCTGTACCCCGAGTCATCCCTCGGATGTACCATTTATCGACGTGGAGTTGGCCCTACTGGGGCCCCAAAGAAAGGCGGACCTCACAACCAAGGCCAGAAGCTTCCGTTTCTCCTGACAAGGCCCTGTGTTGGGCTATAGCCTCGACAGTGCTGCATTAATTACCGCCGCTTTATTGCTGGCGTACTTCAGGTGGTCAGCAAATGTCAGACGGGCGTCAATCATGAGACCAAGATATTTGATCGACGGCTGTGATGCAAACATGGTTTCCAACTCGAGAGTGCTGGTTTCTCTTTCCTGCGAGTGACCAGGATACCTCAGTCTTGTTGCTCAGCTAACTGCAGTTTGGGAC
The DNA here is from genome assembly GCA_964035755.1 of Teleogryllus oceanicus. Lineage (NCBI taxonomy): Eukaryota > Metazoa > Arthropoda > Insecta > Orthoptera > Gryllidae > Teleogryllus > Teleogryllus oceanicus. Next base: position 353,074,448 of record CAXIVR010000001.1, on the reverse strand, counting down.
TTCAACCACTGACTAACAATAGCGACCGTTTCGTTACAAATATCCCAATTTTTTTATGTATTTCTGCAACGGCGACGATAGTAATGTCGTCCGCAAATCCAATAATACTGGTGCCTTCTGGGGAGTGAAGGACTCGCATACATTACATTCCATAATGCTGACCCAATACCGATTTGCGAGACACCAGCGGTGAATTACTACCTACCCCATTATTTCTATTGTAAATCAGTCTATTACTCAGATACTGGCCACAATCTTCTGTCTTGGCACCTTAAATCTGCGGAGCTTGGTAAATATTACTCCACCTGGCGAGTTGATGCATTCTAATATCCAACGTAACGACAGCACACTACTCTTTGGCCTTCCATCTCCCTCCAATTGCTTGTCGGGCGGTGTTAATAAAGATGCGTCAAAGTCAAGCGGGCTCTGCGGAAACCATACTGATTTTCCGAAAGACGTCCTCCTCCTCCACAGTTCAGTCGGTACTAAAAATTTTTCCCCATCTGTGCGCATACAGTGGCCGGTATGATGATGGATCTTCGGACATTTATTCTTTAGGGGAACACTAGACGCTGTTTTATCCATCTTCTGTCACCCTTCTCGCAAGAGTAATAGAGATCCCAAAAGATGTCGGTGTGAGCGAGTATCGCAGTCTTGAGGGCAAAAATTAGAATGTTATCCGGTCCGGAGCCTTGTTTTTGATTCTGTGGATTGCGCGCAAATTTCTTCATGCGTGACTGGAGGTTATTTCAGCTCGATAACGCCATTTAACTTTCACCAGGGTGGTTCGGGAATAGGGCTAACACAATTCTGAGTAGCTTATTGGGGCAAGAAAACGAGGAGGGAACGTAGGTGCCACTGTCTTAACCTACTCACGACCGTCTTGTACGACCTACCCCATAGATCCTTTTCCACCTCGTCACACAGGCTTTTGGCACAAAGGCGTTTGCTCTTCCGGATTTCTATCTTCAACTGGCTTCGAGCGAGTTTGTAGTGCTCTGCAATTGAAGAAAGTTGTCTCTGCCACGAGCTCAGGAAACGTCTTCTGGCTCGAAGGCACTCCCGACGTAATTGGGCGATTTCCTCATTCCACCAGTAATCTGGTGAACGTCGAGAGATTGCGCCCCGTCTAGACACAGCCGCATCACGGGCTCTGGTTACCCATTTCATAACCTGCCCAGCTTTGTCATCTGCGGTACCTATTGGCACTATCGTCTCCAAACATTGTCGGAAAAGTTCTGCATCAAACGTTTTTGCTTTCCATCCAGCTGGCTGATATTTCGGCGCAAAATTATCCCTCCGCTGATTTTTCATCTCGTACAAAAGTGCCTAGTGGTCCCCATGGGTATAGTGTTACTAACTCTCCAGGACACTCCCTTTCCCAAAGATTACCCACATGAATGTCAGATCCACAACAGATCCCACGTCCCCTCTGCGTAAGGTGTGTATGTCTCCTGTGTTGGCGAGCTCTACATTCAGAAGGGAGAGGGATGCCAGCACTGTTCGACCTCGCTCATTAGTGGACGAACTACCCCATTCAACCGCCTAGGCGTTGAAGTCTCCAGCTATCACCAAGGGGTTTCATTCTCTTTCGTCGTGAACTAAGCGGTCGAGGAACTGCTCAAACTCGTCCATTGTCGCGTGCCAGGATATCCTGGGCGACTGCGCACTGGTTGAGATTGAGTTGTATAATTCTCATTTTCTATCCGTTATTGCTTTCTGCGCTTTTCTCGCGTCTGCCTTGTTTCCCCTTTTCTCCACAATGCCTTAGCAAGGTGATCATCACCACCACAATTCATGCACAAGTTGGACCGGTCATGTGAGTTTTTACATGCCATGGTGTTTACATGCTGAGGTGTCCAAAATCCAAACATCTGTAACACCTCAGGGGAAACTTCTTCTCACGCAGAGTGCAGTACACCCATCCTATTCTTATTTTACGGATGGCCAACAATTTGTTAGCCGCCGCAACAGGAACGCTGACTATTGCTACCTGTGTTCCACAATTGAATGGTCTTAGGGATTTGACCACAGTAGCTGGGAGATCACTGGCTTCGGAAAGTTTGTCCACAAGAGCCCTATGCACTTCCTCTTTAGTTGTGACCTCATCCAGGTCCTTCACCTGAATAGTCACGGTGTAAGAGCCCTCACATCAGCGTCCGATCCAAACACCTTCTTTACAGAGGACTGAAAATCTGTTGTTTGGTCTCCGGCAGACCGCTTCAGTTGCAGAAGGAGATCGCCGCCATCTGTCTTCCGGATGTGCGTGGCATTCTCGCCCAGATCCTTAAGCTCAGGGTCAGTTTTCATTTTTTAAGGATGTCCGCGTACGTCAGCGCGTCGTCCTTCTTCTTTATCATCGGTGCATCTGGTCTGGGTGGCCTTTTCCGCGTTCTAGAACGCTTACGTGTTCTCTTACGAGTGACCACTTGCCACTCGGGCTCTTCTCGTGGCATTTCCGGAGAAGGTATTTCTGCCCGGATTTTATTTGCGTTTTTCGCAGTCTCCTTCCTTACCTTGGACACCTGGGATTTCCGGTTTTGCGAAGGATCGCTTCTCGTTATGAGTACTCCCGCAGTCACCGTCTGAGTGCACTCTTCTTTCCCAGAAGGTTTGTTGCACTGAGGAGCTGGTCTGGGTGATCCTCCTTTTTGCAGTGCTACCACCTCATTAAAGTGCGTCTGGATCGAATACGCCAATTTCTTGATCTTACCATGAACATTATGACGAGCCTTAACAAAATTGAGAAGCTCGCTTATTTTCTTCTCAATGCCTGTTGTTTCGCATGATCATCACTAGTAGCAACGGATACTACAACAGCCCAGTGTTCCACTGCTGAAGTACTGCGGTCACTGGTTGACGACGCCTGGGAGCCCGCTTGCTCACTCCTCACAGACGGCGGTACTGGGGATCCGGGCCCCTGCACCGTAAACTGAGATCCCAAAAGACCTTCCATTTTGTTTTTTTGACTGAGGTGTCCTTCCCCGCCTGTTGGTCCGTGAGAGGTATTTTAATTGCCTCTTGACCTTTATATCTAGAGATTCCTCTCCTGTCCGCCACCTGGGGACACGTCGCTTAGGGGTTACAGGCTCCCCCGGCTTCACCCTTTACCCTGGGCCAGGAATGTAACCAACCAGACCGTATCCCGACATACTTTCGGGACGCGGTCGTTTCGGTACGTCGGACGTTTCGACAGTAAAATATATGAGTGTCTGCATTAAATATTTTAGCGAAACACGGTGTCGACTTGTAACAGACTTTTTAGGTAATTCAAATATTATTTTTCAAATTAATACTTGTGTTTATTGTCTATACACATATATACTAAGTGCAAATAATTTCATTTTTTGTATAGACTTGATTACTTTTGGGAAAGAGCTACATCGAAATCACTACATGAAGCACTGACTGAATTTTTAACACCGTTTGGGTTAAATCCTTCCAACTTGATCGGTTTGGGAACTGATGGTGCCAAAATTTTTGCGGAAAAATCATTCCTGATACGCTATTGAAAGAAGAAAACCCTGACTTGATATTAGTCCGATGTGTCATTTCCTGAAAATGCTAGTTCTCAAGCTGCAAAAGAAATGCCTTCGAATGTTGAATTTTGTGCCGAGAAATTTCCGATTGGTTTCATTCTAGTTCATTGAGAAAAATGGAATATCGTCGTGTTTTTTTATTTGCTTAATCAGGGGGTTTCAGAAAACAATTTCATGAATTCAGCACTATCAGATACGCGATGGTTGTCGAGGTATGAGGTAGTGAAAGTAATTTTGGGTCAATGGCTAGAACTGAAAAATATTTTCATTCATTTTGCTGAAAGAAAAGTGTTACAAGGCAGAATGTTGAAAAGAAATGTTACAAGACGATACTAATTACTATATTTGTTAATTATAAAAACCCAAATTTATGCAGAAGTTAGTTTTGTGAACCTGATTTTTCAAAAAAAATGACATTGACATTGAAAATCTTACGAAGATTTATGTGCTCTAATTAGACTTTTAGCTATTAAAATACTCAAACTATCGTTTGTTCACAAAGATTTCAAAACTCTGATTTCGGCACTAGACAATGACTTAGCCTTTCTATCCGTGGACAAAATGGATTTTGGTGTTGAGTATTTTAGAGCTGTCAAAATGTGTTGTTAGGCGATCAAAAGAAAACTTTATAAAACGAGAGCTTTCATTATATTCGAAAACCTGTATAGAATTGTCTGATCGTTTACCTGATAATTTAGATTTGATGAAAAGTTTAGCGTTGTCCTCAGAGATTTGTTTAAATTAAACACGACCAACTTTTTTAAAACTGCCGACATTCAAGTTTATTGTAAAATCACCGAAAATGGACATTGGTCTTCTGAAAATCAGTGGAACAAGTTTGGGTTTCTGTTGATTGGACAGTTACCCATCACCTCAGTTGAAAAACGGCAATGATTTTTGGCCATTAGTTTACAAACACAAAGATGCTGGTGGCAGATATGCTTTTAGAGAACTCGCGCTTCTTTCACTAAAATTACTGTCCCTTCCATCCAGCAATGCTGTGGTGGAAAGATCATTTTCAATCATGAACACGATTAAGACAAAACACGAAACAAAATGCAATTCCCACTTTTGAAGCGCCCCATGCGAATTAGAATTCGCATGTACGCCGACGGAATTTGTTGCGAAAAGTTTAAATTCACTGAGGAAATGTTTAAAAGATTCAATTATAAGGATATGTATGCTAAAGTTAAAGATGACGAAACAGAAACAGAAAATACTCTGAACGATTTAAAATCACTTTGTAAGCGACAATTTACCTTGCGTACACATTCCAGAGTAAGTAGTAAATGTTCAAATTATACAATTTTTTAAAAAAGTTTAACAATTAAAGGGTATATTGTTCTTTTATTATTAGTTTTATTGAATACTCGCTTTTAAATACTTGGCGGGATAATTGGCGATTTCAAAGACCAAATATGGCGGGATTGGCGGAATTATTTCCTACAGGTGGCGTGCGCCTGGGCGTGCGCGTGTGCGTGTGCGTGAGCGTGAGCGTGTGCGTGAGCGTGTGCATGTGCGCGTGCGTGAGCGTGTGCGTGTGCGTGTGCGTGAGCGTGAGCGTGCGCGCGTGCGCGCGTGTGTGTGTGTGTGTGTAAAGGATGGCATTTAGTTCTAGATGTCCAATTTATTTGTGAAATTATCCTTGTTTGTCTGTATGATGTGCTGGAAATAAAAAAGTCTTGATTATAATAGTACTCATTCATTTACTATTTCATATTATTTTAAGTGTTTCAAAAACTAACGTACGAAGTTGGAACAGTTTTTGAAAGCGAGTTGGCAGCAAAAATGAAACATTTTTGCGGGCTGTAGATGATCTTGGTGACCAGGTGAGGTCGTCAGAAGTTTTGTTGCCGATGCTTGACATTTTATCGTGGTCTTCCCCAGGCTGTTGTGCCCGGGAAGACCACGATAAGATGGTCGAAACGTCGGCAACACAGCCTTCGACGCGGCGTCACCTGGACAGCCAAGATCATCTACATGACTCTGGCCGCGGAAGCCTACGACTTCATTTTTGCGGGCTTTCTGCTCTAGTGTTTTTCAGAGCATCTGCGCCTGTTGAATTTCTGTTTGAAGACATTAATTATGAAGAGACTGATTATAGTTTTGTTAGCTGTAAGTCTTCATTTAAAAGATAACGAAACATTTAAAACTGAACTTTGAATTGACATGGCAAAAAATAATTTTATGTGTCTGAAACAAGAAATAGTACACCTTATAAGATCACACCTTAGAACACCGCAAAGAACGCCTTATAAGAACTTTCATCAAACCACAACAATGCAAACAGAAAAAACGATCCATTTATGGCAAGAATGCGTTTTTTCCAAGAATTGATAAGAAAATATGTGCCTGTTATTGGTAGCGCCCATTGCTGCATGCACGCATTGTTGCTAGTGCTCATTCACTGAGCTGTGTTGATATAGACTGAAACTGTGGTATAATAATAGTACATAACTGTTGCTAAGGGCAAGAAATTAGGGAAGCTGAGGGAACAATGAACCGTTTGTTTTTTTTTTACATATGACAAACACATGAAAGTTTCGAGGTTTATACTTTTTGCTGTGAAATATGTAATAATATTTTACTTTGCCTAATACCTCTAAAATTTGAAATTTATACTTCTGCAGGTATACAAAACCTATTGTTTAAAAGACTGGTTCACTATTCTCAAACACAGGGTACGATGAATCATAACTTGGGATACACTAAACCATATATTTATTATTACAAAATAAATTCCTCATTATACAATACAGACAAAGCGTTGCAATTAAATAGGAATGCATGAATGATTTAAACACTTCCAAAGATGGAACAACCTTAACGATAAGACTTCTGCCATTTGGTGTGCCTAGAATATAGAGGATTTCCTAAATGCATCTTTATTGTTGCTCATGCTCAGCTTTTATATCTTCTCCTTCAGGATAATACTAATGTCTTACAATTTCATGGCTCTTCTTTAAATAAGATATTTTGTAGTTACCTTCTTCCTCCTTGTCTCTTCTAATTTTGCCAACGTAGAACATTTTCTTGTCCTGATCATTTGCAAGGAAAAAAAAACAAAGTCATCTATTTTGTTCTATCAAATGCTGGGAAATATTCCTCTACAGGATACTGTCCTTAACTCTATCTGTTGAGGACACACTCTTTAGATTGATGACAAAATCTTGCAAGTCTGAATCATGGCAAAATATTTTTTTCTTAATTTGTTTTACCTGCTTTACCTTATTTTTCACTGTCTTCTTTTCTGTTATTCTAAGCCATTCTTTACTGGATCAGATAGGAATGTGTCCTCATGAGAATTGGATTTGGGGTGCATTGAATCAAGACCCCTTTTATCTCTATATTTGTAATTTCATTTATCATAAAAACACAATCTTCGAAAACATTCCTATCGAAGGGGAAAATACCACATTTCCTGAATCTAGCAATAATGTTTTAAGGGTTGAGAGCTCTTTCATGGATGGACTTCACATACTCTGCAACGTGGTAAATTGTGATTGGCCTTGCTTGAAGAAGTATCATACAGGCCCAAATGCAACATTAGAAATATTTATAAGGACCATGGCATGATATATCAAGTGTCTGCAACTTATGTGAAGTATGTGGTTGAAGAGTCAAAATTGTCACTCCAGTTTCTTTCACAATGTCTAAAGCTCTTATAGTTGGCTCAGTCTGCTCCAATGGCTCTGGTTCACGGATCCCCATGGACACATTTCAACATGACTTTGAATTTAGAAGTTACCCAGGAAAAAGAAACATAACTGCAGTTATTGCAATTAAAAGGACAACATGGATAAGAGCCAACATTTATTGCCTTTTTATTCTTAAAAATAGATTTTATTACATGGGAGCTTTTCTTTTTTCCAAAATTTAAGTAGTATATGACTTGTGTAGGGATCACAGAATTTTGAAAAATGTGCACTTAATTCACTTTTCCCCATAGCACGTCATACGCAGTTTTTAACTGCTTTTTGATGTAAAATAAATAAATAAAAGGTAGAGGACCATTCATTATCCATTCATAATGTAATGCTCACATTTCAAATCTTAATAAGAAGCTCACCAAATCTTGTTATGCCCTATACACCCTCAGGTCAAGTTCCAACATTGAGACTCTAAGGACAATGTATTATGGAAATGTGCGCTCACACTTGAAATATGGATTAATATTTTGGGAAAATGCCCCTGAAAGCACTCGTACATTTATTATCCAAAAAAGAATACTGCGAACAATGACCAGCACTCATAAGCTGGAGTCTTGCAAACCCTTGTTCAAAAAATTAAGGATTCTTCCACTACCGTGCATATACATATTTGAAATAGTGTTCTTCACAAAGAAGATTCTCATGGAAAACAAAGACACTTTCACTCTAAATTCTGATGTACACAACTATAACACTCGACAAAAAAGGGTAACCTACATGTTCCCAATCTGAAACTACACTTTTTCAAAAAGTACTGCAATAGAGGCATTACACTTTACAAAAATTGAGCCATGATATTAAAGATATTAATACAATACATAGATTTAAGTAAATTGAAAGCTTTCCTGCTTAACAACATGTTCTACAGTGTGAAGGAATACACAAATCACATCACTACCTCCTTAAAAACAAAAAAAAAATTTAATCCCATTTATTCTCTGTTTCATGTTGACTGTTCGGAACTAAAGAAAAAGAACTGGCATATCCCATCCTGCCTGTGTTAAATTGCAGTTGGGCTGATGTAGAAGGAGAATGCCAAACCCAAATTCTATTTCCTTCATCCTGAATTTGCTAAATGCACTAGGCATCATTAATATCGTTAAATCATTTCTGAATGAATAGTATTTTATTATTAGTATTGTTACTATTATTACAATTGTTGTTGTTGTTGTTGTTGTTGTTGTTATTATTATTATTATTATTATTATTATTATTATTATTATTATTGAGTATTGTAAGATCAATGACCAACTTGATCAGGGTTTTTTGTCCAGTTTCCCCGATACTTTGGGGCAAATGCTGAGGTGGTCCCCATTGTTTTGATTTCTGGGCAGTAAATGTAACTTCACTCTGCCATATCTGACTCGTCATACACGATTGAAATTGTATTTGTGACTCAATAAATATTATTATTATTATTATTATTATTATTATTATTATTATTATTTTGTAATGGAGGGGGAAATCTTTTATAGATACCGGCGAAGCCGGTTATGTCGGACTCTCCATCATGGCCTACCGACTAAAACCTAACCTCCATTTTCTTATGCCCTGAGTTTCCCTCCATGGAACCGTCGTCAGACATTACTTCATGGAGGGAGCAGACAGATGGCTGAGTTGTTTCAAAGCTCAAGCCGCTTCAAGGGCGGAGTCGTTCTTTCCTTTTCATGATGAACGTCACGAATTCTTGTACGAGGCACCACTCTTTCTCCGACTTCAGCATGTGCTGCACCATGTTATTTGGCGAGATGTCTTGGTCTAACTCGCTGTTCAGCTGAATCCTCCGACTATCCCATGCTCCGCACTCGAATATCGTGTGCCTAGCGTCGTCGTTTACTTGTCCACAAAAAACGCAATTCGGAGTCGTTTGCTCTTTTTGAACCTGAACAGGTAGGACTTGAAGCAGCCGTGCCCAGAGAGCACCTGTGGGGGTAAAAATTACCTCCCCATGACCTCTATTGAACCATGGTTGATTTTGGTATTAGTTCATATGTCCATCACCATTTGTTTCTTCTCCATCTCTCCCGCCATGCTGACAGGAGGCGTGCCCCTCTCTTTATGTCTTTTCAGCCTTGCAGAGGTCCCGTGCAGATGTCAGTGACTCTCTTCGCTTCGTTATAAACGACCTTCCTTTCTTGCCTGAGGGCTATAGGGGAACTCTGGCCAGAACCTCTACGGCGCTGTCGGGGACCGTGCGGTAGGCTGACGTTATTCTTAATGCTACCCTTCTTTTTACTTGTGCGACCTTGCATCTCATGGAGGCTTTCGAGTCTGTCCGCCCACACTGGGGCTGCAACGCATTTTTGATTGGGCAGCACAAGCAATCAGCCTCCGTTTCGCCTCTCGAGGGCCTCCACGTGGCATTAGCCGAGATATTGGCCCCAGTTATCATTGCCTTATCGGCGATCTTGTTGATGAGGCCCAAAGTTGAGCCGGGTCGCCCCACTCCAGATATGTTATCTGTCGTTCCAGGTAATGTTCGCCTCCCCAGCCTAATAATGGGGGTACGAAATGCCTGCGGGCCGTAACCAGTACTGCCTCTGTTTTCTACAGCCATGTGTAGGAGTCTCCCGTCGCTCATCTTTTGCCCTGAAGAGGGTTTCGTTCACTTTCCTCCCGATCAGGTCGACTTTGTTACTCGTGCAGATGATCAGAGTGTCGTCTGCGTACCCAATAAGGTGGTATCTGGGGGAGTCTATGTGTAGCAGCTTATCATACATTACATTCCAAGGAATGGTCCCAATCTCGAACCTTGGGCACGCCTCACGTCACGTCTTCCCATTGCGAAGAGGTTCGTATAGACTATACCCTCTCATGAAGATAGTCTTCAACCATTCTCAGAAGGTATTCAGGGGCTTTCTTATCTATCAGAGCCCCCATGATGTCCTTCCATCTGGCGCCATTGAACGCGTTCCTGATGTCTATGGCCACCAGACACAGAATCCTTTCTTCTTCCCGTCACCCCTTTTTGGGCCCGTTCCGCAATCCTGACCACTTGAGAAAGGCGTCAGTTGTCGTCCGCTCCTTCCGGAAGCCATACTGTTTAGGATAGGTCTGATAGGTATACTCCAGCCTTTATATAATTTGTCCTCTAGTAACTTTCCCATGGTGTCCAGGAGGCAAAGCGGTCTAAAAGACGAAGTCTTGTCGAGCGGTTTATTACCCTTCCGGAGAAGGATGAGTTTCGCCTCTTTTCCCTCTTCTGAGGAATTTTCCATTCCTGAGACATGAGTTAAACACGGAGAGTAGAAGTCAGGATGTTGCTCTGGGAACAATCTTGAGCATTTCGCCCCGGAATCCCATCGAATCCGGAGCTTTCCTGACATTTTTGGCTATTTGCAGCCTCCGTAGTTCGTCCGTCGTAAACAGGACTTTCCCCCGTCAAAGAGAAGACGCCGGTCTTTGTCTTGTCCAGCACTCTCTAATGGGGGAAAAGGTCACTTTTGACTTTCCTCACCCAGTCTGGATCGCTCCCGTCCAGGCGTCCTCCTCCATTCTAAGCTTCTTTGGGCACAATTTTGTAGGCCATGCCCCACGGGGCACTTTCCACCTCTTCGGTAGCCTTCCCTTTCCCAAAATCTGACCTTACTTTTTTAATCTCTTTCTGGAGGGGTTGCAGTCGTCTTGTAATGCTCTTTAAATTTGGGATTTCTTAGCCTCGTCGCTTGCCCTTTTCGCCTTGATATATCTCTTACGTATTTCTGCTATTTCCTGTGTCCAGCAATAGACCGCTGTTTGCGTCTAGGCCACGACGTCTTGGCATCGAAGGGATCGCATGCAGCTACTACTGTCCTTTGTTGTTTTGTAATTTCGCCGAGTGTTTCTGGGTTTTTTTTTCCAGTCCAGGCTATTCAACAACCTGGGTTCTTCCAAGGGCGTTTTTGCCTTGTCCACATCCATTTTCTTAGGGTTCCAGGGTGGCCTTTTTTGTTCCTGGGTGGTCGCTTGTCGTTTTGTACCCGCTCTGTTTCAACTGAGGACACTTTTATATAGGGTCACTTAGAGTTCCTCCTCTAATATTTCCCAGCTCTTTGTATATCTAGCGAGGCTAGTTGGGTCATATTGTCAGGTCTAGAATGGAGGGGGCGTTCCCTCGTTGGAAGGTTCTCCCAGCCCGAGTTTAGAATGATAAGACGCCCCTTTCCGCGAATTTCACTAACAATAGCTCCTCTTCATCGGAGCGTGTCTCACCCCATTCCGAGATTTACCCGAAGTCGCCGCCAAGTAATATCTTGATTTGGCTGTCTGTAGACTAGTGTCTGCGTACATTTCGGCTATAAAATTTTTCGATGGTATCGTTCGGGGAGAAGTATCAACTGTATATTCTTATGTTACTAACTCTACCCAGACGAACCCCTATTTCGTCACCTTGTACTTCGTACGCCTAGGTTACCATTTACAACCTTAATACCAGCCTTTCTCTGCACATCCTGATACCCCGTAGAGTCGTCAGAGGGCTGTTACAAATAATATGAGGTCTATCTTTTTTCGGCAGTACCTGCAGGGCCCAAATCGGCCCGTTTGCTTCGCCTAGATTAATTTGTTGCAACCCGGGGCATATCTGGCGCGTTTGTCGTTTTTTCATGCCGAGCAAACGACTCACATCTATTGCCTTCCAGGATGGTCGTCGCTTTGGTTCTGCTTTGCAGAGAATGCACTGGGTTTCCCCAAAACTTTTCGTTGTGTCCTGCTTTGCCACATTTGTAACAAATGTTTCTTCTGTCGGCCCTTGCAGGAGGTTGATATGTCCGAAATCAAGACATCTGAAGCATCTTATTATCTTCCTTCGCTAATCTGGCAGTTAACCCACCCAATTTTGAGCTTTTCCATTTTTTAAAAACTCTTGGGCTTGTTCAGCTGGTACGTAGTGTCGTGTTTGACACTACCGTATCCCCCCCGATTCTACAGGGGCCAGCGATTTCTGAGTCTCTGCTTTATCACCTGGGCAACCGCCTCGACAACCTCTTTTGGGCTACTACAGTCGTCGATGTCCCTTATTTTATAGCCGCTTTGGCACCAGCGCTTTTTCTGTGGCTTGCGTGCCTACTGCTTCAAGGAGTCAATATCACCGGTCTTCCGGATGACGATTAGCAGCTCCTTCCTTTGCGTCCTGTGGATCTTCAGGATCTCTGCCCCGTGTGCCTTAGGCTCTACCGACTCCTTCATTTTTTTGATGATATCCGCAGGGTTCCCATCTGGCCGCCAATTTAACGCCTGGTTCTGTATACCGCGGCCCCGGGCCTTCCTGACTCTGTTGCTTTTTTGCTTTCTTTCTTTTGATCGACTTTGCGTACAACCATGTCTGTTCGCTGTGTTCAAGTGCCTCTGTTTCCACTACTTCTATATTCTTTTTTCTTTACCCTTGTCCCCCGTTACCTTTCCTTCCGTCACTTCTGTCACCTTCCTCTTATCCAGTCTGGGTTTCCCGGGGCTGGGGCTTTCCTTCTTGCCCTTTTCTTCCCTTTGGCGATTCTCCGTAGTGCTTTCCTATTTTCGTAGTTGAGCACTCTGTAGTCGATCCAGGAACTCCTCTTTACCTCCGCAATGGCCTTGCATTTGTTTTTTTATCGAGTCGATGTCATGCAAGGCTTTCATCATTGCATCCTTTACCGGCTGTGGGTTATTTCGGGGCATTTTGCCACTTACACACTTTCAGTTGCCGGGGCCTCGACTAACTTCGTCTGTTCCCCCTGCAACATCTCCATGGCCGCCCGCCTCCAGCAGTATACCCATAGCCCCTTTGGGGTATCACCACGCCTCCTCTGCAGGAGATCGGGTTCACGCACCTCCAGGAGTTAATCGCACTTGTATTGTTCGACCGAGGCGCCAAGTCCACGTCTCTGTCCTTGACTCCTGTGGGTACACCACTTGTCGTAGGGGTACTTGGAGGTGATCTCGAATTTGGCCTGTAGGTACTCCAGATATGGAGGGGCTGCTAGGAGGTGATCTCTGCAGCTTCCGCCTTCCAACGAAGGGGTTAAATGCACTTGTGCATTATCTGACAGGGACGCCGGATCCACGTCCTGGCATTTCAGTTGCTTGGGGACGACGCCCGGTGGCCTGCTTGCTCACCACCGACCGCCGGTACTGGGGCTCCGATCCCCTGCACCGTAATGGTTGATCCTGAAAGACCTTCCATCGCCGGTTTTTTCCTCGGGGTCGCCTTCCCGTAGCGTTTTTAAGCTCCTGCCAGCTGAAAGGGAAACGGAAGAAAAGAAGAGGGGACAGTAAAGAATAGAGTTAGAATAGAAGAGTAGAATAGGAATGACTCCCTAGCCCTCGAAACCTAATAGCGTCGGGGGCGGAAACACAAGTGTTTGCCGGTACGAAGATTGGCCTACAGGATAGAAAAAAAGTGTGCCCAAGTTAGTGGGAAACAATGACACACGAGTGGGGATTACAGGATGTATAGGGAAGTGACAGCGGACAGCTGCTCCGATTAGTCGCCTTCTATGACAGGTCCCGAGGTGCTATTCTACTAAAAACCCCGACACCTCACGGGGAATTATTATTATTATTATTATTATTATTATTATTATTATTATTATTATTATCATCATCATCATCATCATCTTGATTTAAAAAATTAACAGTTTTTCACAATACAAAAAAATGTATAGGTTTTGTTTTCCTACTTCATAAAAAACATGGAATTCATACCTCATATTACAAAATATCAAATAGAACAGTGTGTATCCTAGACAGCTATTTGCAGTCTTCAGGAGAGGCATACAGGCAGTGATGCCAAGTATTCTACATTTTCAAATAAATTTTCCCTTCACAACAAAAAATATTCGCAATGGTTCACAGTACCTTGTGATTCACTGTACCCCCTGTTCCCTTTATGCTGTTTTAGCATCATTATTTGCATTTCAATTACTACTATAACTTTGTCAATTGTGAAAAATAAACAAGTTATCTACTAAAATCTTCACAAAGTGGTGCAAAGCCACCCCAGTTTACGGTATGTTTATTATTTAACAAAAATCTATGATCCCCAATGAACGACTGGATCTGCCCCTGCATAGAATCCACTTCCATATACAAGTGGCAACTTTCGATAAATTAATGTTATTTCACCTGAAGATGTATTATTTGAACTAAATACAATAAAAGTACAGCAATATATTTTGGTTCTGACCACCACATGTATCAGAAAATGGAGAAAGTTACCTTTTCTCGAAGACTTGGGTATTTAAGCAAACAGCCAAAGCCAACACTACATCTTTCCCATTTATTTCAGTTCATGCAAAGCAATAAGCAGAATTTGGCAGAACTGATTCATAAATTGTTAAGTTATGAACAGAATTTTTTCTACTATTGTACATCTGGCTGACAACTGAATGTGGTATTTGTAGTACTGACTGCAGGTCGAATGTGACTGCAACAAAATGAGCATAACTAATTGCTCTCTCTTCATTCTTGGATTTCGCTCTGTTGCAGTCTTCCATTTTTTTTTGCATATGTGCTGCTTAATTTTCTACAGCTTCAAGTGTTTCGATTCCTTTTGCACTTCGATGTATTATTCAGAGTAGACACTGGTCTTTCTTGGGTTTAAAAAATGCCAAAATAAAATCATTACATTGCCATTTCAGAATACAGGAGCTTATTGCAATGAAGTGTCCTCTGTCTGTAGGGATGCTGTGTATTTTCATTGTTATCGTTAGGTTGCATTTACTTCATGGGCAACAATAATTATTAGATTCACATTTGGAATAGTGGACTTTTTCGTAAATCATTCAATTTAAATATTAAGAAATATTGAGGACAGGCAGAACACAGGAGTATGTGCTTTGACAGGGTGTTCCCTTTCAATAATTTGTCAACTGTGGAGTTAGAATATTTCTTTCAATTTATATCTAAGGACTGAATAGAGATATCAGTAATTGGATTCTCCCAGATCGTAGAGCAAGAATGTAGATGCCATGTAGATGTCACAAAAAGTTATTTTCGCTTAAAAATGGAGTTAGTTGATTTTCCTTGTAAGCATACGATATATAATTATGGAGTAAATAATTTTACATATATAATGTGGAACTAACGTTTTCAGTTTTCCAAAATAATACAATTGTATTTTGTTTCTTATGCCGCGTTTTTGTAAGTGCCGCCACGTGCGGCAAGATGTTCAACTCAAGGCAATGTATTTTTGCAGTTTCAAATTAGCGCGTTGCATCTCATTGAATTATGTAAATGTATCCCAACTAATTACATTGAAACAAATACAAATATAATTGCAAAAACTCCTCATGAGAATTATTCTGTTAAAGGCGATAAGAGACGGTATGAAACCAACGAGAAACAAGTTGGAAATTATTGATAAAAAATCAGAGAATTACTTTCCTCATTCATGAGATATTAGGGACAAAATATGTTTTGTTAAGAAAATTATATCAAATTAAGCTGGATTTTATATTGCGGTTCAATTTGTAGAGAAATCATGAGAGCAGAATTGTGAACTGTAAAAAGTAGACTAATATTCAAGTCTCAAATGTATGATCACCAACAGTGTGTTATTGCTTGCAGACTTTCGAGTTATTTCCAAAATATACGAAAGATCATGGATCTATGACAAATTAGAACGTATCTTTATAAAAGCATTATTGCATGTCATATTCATATACAAAATGTAATTACGTTTATCGCATTGCTATTCTTCCGTAACGTGTATCATTGCGCATATTTACATCTCGGTATCACCTGCGAGCGTTAATTGTGTATTGATATGTAGGTGTACGAACTAGTATTTTGAGAATATTGTTCATTATTCCGTTTTTTCATTCACTCGAAACGAATTTATTTAATTCTTAGCTTACTCAATTTCACCGCGAACTACATTCTCTAGCGAGACGCGTGGTTCCGAATTATAGGTCCTGTATAGGTCCCCTTGAAGCCAAGATTGGATGTTAGCATGTTAATGTGTGGTGGGTTACTTATTCCATTGTTCAATGACTCTTAGAGGTTGTTTCAGTGGCGACGAGTGCGAAGTTGCGTGAAAGTGTAAAACAAGATGGGAAATTGTCTGAAAGGTTCTACTGCAGATGATATTTCTTTGTTAAGAGGCAGTGATAGCACTCGCGACTCGTCTTCGTCAGACCAGCTGGGTCCGCCACCACCATATCAGGTAATTACTTATTACACAGCAAATGTAAACATCAATGCAGGATGTGTCAAATACATGTCAGATGTTTCATATGAAACATAAGTTTTGAAGAACGCGTTTGACTGCGCTAAGACGCGTTTCACTGCTTCCTAAGAATGAAAATATCCTTTTCACAATTTCATTTGCTTGTGTTTGTCGGGGAACATTTTTATTGTTCCTCCATTCTAATCACAGAACACACTTCCTCTCACGACTATATCCATCATATTACTGCTAGAATTTAATTATTAAAAAGCATGACAATTGTTTACTAAGTAGCAAACTTCACAGTTTTAAGCCTCGAATTTTTGATATCGTGTTTCTTTGTTATATATCCTGTCAGTATAACAGTGGCTGAGTAATGCTTGTGTAAAACTTAATTTTGTCCAGTTTCTCCCCGTCCTTTGCTTCTTAAGTGTAGCATACCTTTCTGTATTCTATTTTCATCTAAATTGTTTGTGATGTGTATTGTGATTTTTGAAAAATTTTGTTTTGTTTAAAAATTGGAAAAAAAAATGTTATCTATGGATTAAAATTGTTAAAATGGAATCCTATTCCATTATCAAAACATGCTTTTTAATGTAAATGTAGGTGTTGTCATTTAGTCAGAAGGAACATTGTGTTATACACATGTGTAGCTAATTTTTAAATGAATTTCTGCACACTGTTCTTTGTTCTATGAAGCATGATTATTAAAAACTTCCTGGTTATTATTATTATTATTATTATTATTATTATTATTATTTTAAATTCATAAAATAAGTGTAATAAACTGAAGTACTTTTACTTATAAACTTTGTTTACAACTTTTCTTATGTGTGTAGCTGTAAAGGGAGACAAAAATAAAAAAATCTGAATATTTGACAGTTTGGAGATTTAAAATTTTCTAAATATTTAGAGTTTTGTGAATAAAATTATATAAACATCATTGTGAAATACGTAATAATTTTTTGTTCTTTTCTTCATTTGTATGTGTCAAAATGGCAGTCATTTTGGTGATGGTTACGTTATATCTCTTGAACAAATTCACCTAGGAGGCTGTGGTTTTCACTAAATTTTAAAGTAGTCCCTATTTTAATGTTCCTTGCACTGCAAATCTTTACCTTCTTTGACTAGTTATTCAGCAAACATGATTTGTAAACTTGTGACCATGGCGAGGTGACTGATTTTGTGAAGGATTTACTTTGACTCCGATTTCTGAAATATTACATTTAAAAAAAAAAAGTTTGTCCTGTTATCTCTGAACTTTTCAAGTTGTAATTTTGAATTTTTTGTTTGTCAGTTACGTAATAATGAATACATGGTAGCTAATTGAGTATAGGAAATATCATATGTCATGATTACTGCATAAAAGTATAGAAAAAATAATGTAAAAATATTTACTTTTACTTCATATATTCTGCAAATTACAAAAACTATTCAAAAGATGTAAATCTACTGTTTCACTGTAAATCTGTAAATCTTGATAGCCGTTTCACTGGTTTTGGAGTAATATATTTCTTACAATGATAAAGATATTTGTTCATAGTTCATTTTCTTGTGTTATAGGGTGATAATGAAAATGGGATGTAACTAATGTAGTATACTTGCTTCTGTGCTGAATCTGTATAAGACATGTATATTGGAAATTAAAACTTAAAATCTCCTTTACCCTGATTTTGTGGCAAAACTTTTTGATTGTGGATCATGTGTTAATAATAATGGTACTTCGGAATAATAAAAATGTATTTGTGTGTATTATTATTATTATTATTATTATTATTATTATTATTATTATTATTACAGGAGAGTTTGCCAGTTTATTACCCATCTCCAAATGTAAGCCGCCCAGTTACTCAACTCACAGAAGAAGAACAAGTAAAAATTGCCAAAAGAATTGGTTTGATCCAACATCTTCCCACCGGAACTTACGATGGCTGCAAAAAAAACAGAGAGTAAGGAAAATTAATATATTGTTATAACTTCTACTATGGAACTTCCACTTAATGAATTAAAAACCTTTTTTTCCCCATATATTTTCAATTATGTCAATCCTTCGACATTTCTCATGTATATAATTCAAGGTGTTATACAATAAATTATTATTTACTCTCCTTAGTAATGTTATGTTAGGTTCTGTGATATATGCACACCAAAAAGGGAAATATGTGCATTAATATATAAATATATTTGGTGAAATGGGCTATTACTTGAAAAGGTATAATCGCAAAAATTGATGTTTAGTTTGGAATAAGATACAGAAATAATAATATTTGTGTATCTTATTCCCAGCTAAACATAAAGTTTTTTAATTACACCTTTTTAAATCCTTAAAACCAGCAAAATACATCAATGGTTTGGTACACAAATCTTCATGACCATTTTGGACTTAGTACAATTTTTTAAGGTTTCTTATTTATATCTAGCGAGTGTACAGAGATTTTGTCCAAATAGGAAGAAAATTTTCTTTTGTAGGATTCAAACCTTGAAAGTCACCATTTGGAGATAATTGTTACTGCACAGATATTGTAAGTCACATGAAATCCATTTGGTTAGAGTATGTACACTTCACTACCATTTTAATTGTGGGCACAAATATTGTCTTGGGGCATACTAGATATCTACTTAGTCTTTTTTTTCCAAAAATGCACAGATATTGTAAGTCACATGAAATCGTGAAATAGTTCCCAAGATTATTTTCCAAAAATATGAAATTAACATGTTTAAGATACAGACATTTTTCTCTCATTAATGCATTGTAAATAGTTCTGCTTCATTCAATAGAGTGAAACATTAAGTGTCATTTTGTAAAAATAATTATAAAAATATTAAACAGATTTTTAGAAATGTCACAGACTAACTCCTGATTTTTAGCATTAAAAAAGATATTGTCTGGAAAGCGAAATGAAAAATATTTCTTGGTAGTGAGGTCTATGTAGATACCTGTTATAAAAAAAATCATATCAAATGGAACAACAACAACAACAAACCTGTTCTGTGTAGACAGATTTTAAATACTAAATGTTGTATTAGTGCTCTTAAACATGCTATGTTTCTGCACTGCACGTTTATGAACCATTGAAATCCACTAAGAGTGCAAAATATTTATAGTTCCAATTACTGATAAATAGTTCCTCTTTGCTTCAAAGATTAAATTATTGTGGAAATATAATTAGAAATAAATAAGTCTACAGTTTCCTACCACATGTATTATGGAATATACAGTGAAACAGGATTTAAGAGGCCACTATTGGTTCAATGAATGGCCTTTTCAAAAGAATTCAATTAATATCAATAGAATTCAAAAATGGCCTTTTAGACGAGTGGTCGCTTAATAGGGGCAATCCATGTTCTTATAGAACAAAAAATGGTCTCTTGATACTAGACATCAGATGTTTAGGAAAGGCTTTTAGTAAATGAACTCAAATTATTAAAGATTTTGATTAAATTTTCTTTTGCCTTTTCTATGTAAATGTCTTTTTAGATTTATTTTGTTTAAATGAATTTAAAAATATCTCCTCTTTCAGTAAAACTAAACTTTTAAATAATTTCCTGTATTAGTACTCCCAATAGTTGTCTACCGTAATGAACCTTCATTCTGTGGTGAAAACTCAACATTCAGGTAATGCAGGTATATATGACCCAATGTATATCTTAGGAGCTCAAAATCTCACTTTTATCACACTTCTCACAAAGTCGATAATCCTGACTTCCGACATTGATATTCCACCGCACCAAATGTTCTTCCAGGAAGGTAAGCTAAGGATGTTAATCCAAGGAATTAAATGTTAGATCACTTTCTAATCCACCATCTCATTAAAAGCAATTAAACGGAAATGGAGCAGCCGTGATATTATATCAGTGGCCACGGTTTATTGTTACTTCATTCCCAGATCCTTACCCTCTGGTTTCTTCGAGAATGAAGCTGAGGCACAGGGTCGCAAATTTTAATTTTAACTAATAAAAATTCAGAGTACTGTTTACTTAAAATTTTTTTGAAAGTTATCTTTTCAGAGGGGTAAATGAAGAAAATTGCTATTAATGTGATGGTCTGTTAACAGGGATATGAATGCGTACATTATATGGGTTTCAGTGTTTGTATCAGGAAAAACCAGAGGTGTGGTTAGTCAGAGAGGTTTAACTGTTCTGTAAGAAAGTATATTTTTTATTTGTAGGAACTTACAGGTGAACCTGTTGTAAGATAGTATGCGTTAGTTGCTGTTTTATGCTCTTTAAATTTATTCCTTGCATCTACCCGTTTTAAGTATATAACATCTAAAGGCTGAAACATAGGCAATGTAAAGTTCATTTTCTTAGTTATGACTAGAATCTGGAAGTTAAAGTTAAGACATTAATTTTACCTAAAATAGGCTGGCCAAAAGACCTTTATTTTTTACTAAAATAGAGATTAAAAAAGCATTTATTTTTGCTAAAATCGGTGTGAAAAGGACATTTATTCTAGCTGAAGTAGAAGTGAAAAAACACGTGATTTTTCATTGTTTACTTTGAAAAGGATTTATTGAAAAAGAATATGAATAATTAAAATGATTCACATCTTTATTCTAACTCTAAAATTTACATTAGCTCTTAATGTGTAAGGAAACTATCTTTTCTTTGTATTCTTGATTCCACCTGACCGTCTGGTATGGTGGCTACAAATTTGTTTTATTTGCGACTCTCTCTCTCTTCGAAATGATACTGTGGACTTCTTTTTGAATCTTGAGATGGCAATGCATGAGGGAGAGGGGCTAATTAATACATGTAATCACTCCTATTTTATCATGTGTATTTTTTGAGATATTGAGAAAACTTTGTTTGTTTGTTTTCTAATCGAACTATACACATTTTTTTTAGTCTTATCATGATGAGTGTAAAAAAGACGAATCCTATGATATTCATATTGTCATACATTAGATAAACATTTTCGTGGTTATTTTTTATTTTTTGCAACTCCTATTTAACGGATATTATAACGCTCCGAGCATGTGCTAGCAGGGTTTGACCTGGGTTGGTGAACTGTTACATTTAACATATAGGTTAAACACGAATCGCCGAAAGAAAAAAAATTACTGAAAAAAAATGCTTATCTAACATGTCACAAATATGTATAGCGTTGTATTCGTCCTTTTGCTCTCATCATGATAGACTAAAAATTTATGTATTGAAGAAGAACATTTCAAGAACACAAAGTTACCTCAGTATCTCTTATAATACAAGTGATAAAATCGAAACGAATAAATACATCAATTAGCTCCATTCCCTCATGCACTTTCGCGAAAACTGCATTGCAATAACTTCAACCGTTCAATAGTTACAAGAGGTGCTAAAGTTATGTGATTCACTCTATATGTCATTCTTCAACATCTCTTGTCTTGTCCTTAACAATCCAAAAATGTCAGCAATTTATAAGTTACTGTTAGCCTTTTTAGAATTTGCTGCGTAGGAAGGACATAAGGACAAAGGAAGGACATAAGGTCCAAAAATGCAAAAATGTGCATTTATGGTGCTACAGGTAAAATTGCAATAGCTTCGTGAATTGATTCTAATTGTCTCAGAATCCCTAAAATTTGTTGAAATGGGATGTTGTAATGAACAGAAAAAATTATGTAATTTGCATATACATCATAACCTTATTTATAACTAGAATTTGTATTGTCCTATATTGTATCCTGAACACACTCATACCATTATAATGGTACGAGTGTGTTCAGGACACAATATTTTGCTCTTAAGACATGTCAGTATGCATCTTTTCAGAGAGAACTGAAAAATTTCTCTCTTACATGGTAAACTTATCTGTGAGAATAACACATATGTGACGTAGTATACTGGCAAGAAATTTTTCAATTGAAGCCAAATTGAACTTGCAATCATTTAAAAATTGAAACTTTGTGCAATGTTTCTAATCATTGGTCTACTTTATTTCTATCAATTTTGATGATGTTAATGGCAGCAAGTTTTCACAAATGTTATTTAAGTTTTGCAGTAATTTCTGTTATCTTACAAGACCTACTTCGTATATTGTTAAACATCAGTCTAAATGTTTAAAAAAGTTGTTATTAATATTTACATTATTATTATTATTATTATTATTATTATTATTATTATTATTATTATTATTACTGTCACCATCATTCTTATTATCGTCGTTATTATTCCTCTAATTCACAACTAAAAGGTGTTAAGAGTTGGTTGATTATAAAGTCTACTCGGGGTTGCAACCACATCAAGAAGTAGATCTTGAATCTGTTTGGTACCTCTCCAATACTGTGCTCAAAATGTGGATTGTTCCCAATAAAACAATATCTTGAACTTCCCAGTCTTTTCAATGTTCTGGAAGTTTAGCCAAGGTCTTAAACAAATTTTGCGGAACAAATGCCAGAGCTCTGATAACTATCGGGATGACCTCTGCTTTAAAGCACCACAATTGGCTGATCTCAATTGCCAAACTCTTGTATTAAAGATATTTCTCTGCCACCGTGGTTGTAACGTTTTGCACTGTTTACAATGTTTTGTGATCAGTTTCGATTTGTTGGTTGTACAGTATTGTACACAATCCAACATCACCGGTTTTGGCGAGTGTTCTTACCATTTGGATCATGTGTTTGGAACTTAGAGGGCAGTACAGAGCTGCCAGTGGAGGTAACTACACACCCTGTCAGGTCCTTTCAAGTATTAGGTCTTTGCTAGAATTGGATTGATTGATTGAGTAGTGATTGTGGGCCCGTCACTGGCTAAGGTCATTAGTCCCATAAGTGTAGTGCATGATTTTTCCTCGAGAAGCGACTGTGATCTTCCCCCACTGAATGGTGCCAACATCCTATCGGCTCACAGGGTTTTTCTCAACCGGGTATCTCGCACCTGCGGGGCACCACTCCATTGTTGTTAGTCTTGAATTATGTACTGGAGGTGTTAGGATGATACTGAGGAGAGAACGGCCAATCACAAATATGTTGGTGCCTATGTAGCATATGAACCTGCAGCCTCCCCAGCACAGATGACACTGATACAACCGCCTGCACCACAGGGACTGGTCATTATTATTATTATTATTATTATTATTATTATTATTATTATTATTATTATTATTATTATTATTATTATTATTATTATTATTTTTCTTCTTCTTCTTCTTCTTTTTCTTCTTCTTTGATTCAGGCAAATGGAGGTACCGAATCTTTGATATAATTTTTGTATAATGAATCCTCCTATATTTTGGAAAAAGCAGGGGTGGAAGGAGATTTTAGTAAATATTGGAATGAGTTACTTTTGATGGAGACTACAATAAAAATTAATGGTGGAAGAATGTCAATGATCTTTGAAACTCTTAAATGGACGTAAATGTGATATTTGGAATTTCTTTAGAAACTACTTAGCAAAAAATCGCTGTGTTAAAGATTTCTAAAACCTTTTTGGCCAAATAACATGTGAAATTAAAGTAGGGCAAGGAAATTATTTAGGAATCATGCTTTTATAAAGTACCCGTAAGGTGAGCCCCTCTTTTCATGTAATTTTATGCTATTCTGTTTTTCACTTGTGATTGTATAATAATTTTAATATGCAGTGTATTTTACAGTTCATCTGCAGATGGATTTAAAAGTTAAAAACAATCTTCATAACATAAAACGTGCAAAGTATAAAGTAATACGTAAAAACCGTGATATAAACACTTCTTTAAATTTTTTTATTTAAGAACAATAGTGATCCAATTGTCCTTGGTTAAGAATCTAAAATATTAACGGGAATTGTTGGTTTCTAAGGAAATGTTTCTGCTTCATGTGTGCCAATTACATAATAATTTGTTTAACGTTTTGTTTTTATTTGAGGTCACTTGAATGGTCTCGAGTGACCAGTATCCCAGCTGGCGATCTACCAGTTTTGGTTCTCCCAGGAACGTTCAGATGCCAATCCTATTCCTAACTACTAGTCTTTGTGCATCCTTCTGCCCCATAGTACCTTCCATTTTCCTCAGATACGTGATGTCAAAGAATGATCTAGCAGTTCAAAAGTGACCCCTGGTAATATGAAATGTCAGCTATGCCACAATCTTTTGATGAGAACATGTAATTTGAAGTTTCTCTTTTGTTGTGTGGCTACTATCTGTACCAACTATGCTATCAAGGACAGCAAGTCCTAATTATGTATTTATTCTAATTAAGGAATGCGAATGCGCTTTTGTAGTTTTGTTCCTGCTCTACTTAGTAAATTTCTACTAGAATCCTTGCCTGTACAACATTAGATTGGGCTGCAAAACACTCCTTAACATCTGAAAGAACTGTGTATCTGGGGGAAGTTCATAGATGTTGCATATCACTGCTTTAGTTATTTTTGTAATAGGAGAATGGAAAATTACATTATGATGTAATTGAATTGAAAATGTTTGTCATATTTTAAGGCTAAGGTTTCCTTCAAGATATTGTGTATTTTTCAAACAAAATGAATGTAAGTGACATTTCAATAATCTTCAATTAGAAATGGTGGTATGTATAATTATGTTATAAATTTGAAATTTCCTGATAATATGATACATTAAATAGATCCAAAATATATTTTGTAGCCTTCAAGGGTCTACTGACAAAAGGTTGTATGGAGGGGTGGGGTGAAAATAGAGGCCTAATATATTGTCCTTGAAATTTTATCTTATGACTCGTAGAATTAAATAAGTAGGAAGTTCAAAGGAGAGAATTGTCATGTTTTGTCTTGATTTACAATATTCATAGATGTAATGAAATATGTGTTTCTTTGTTGCAGATGTGTTATTTGTATGATCGAATTCATGATAAATGATCCTGTTCGGTACCTGCCTTGTATGCACACCTATCATGTTGAATGCATTGATGATTGGCTGATGAGAAGTTTCACCTGCCCTTCTTGTATGGAGCCAGTTGACGCTGCTTTGCTTACTAGTTAGAGACGAACTAGGATGTTTAGAAAGGAAGTGCCATTCAGGCAAATATGGATGTGCAATGTCATTGCTAGCTGTGGAAGGTGAAGACTGATGTGTTGTAGTGATTTTTTTTTTTTGAGCTCTTGCTCTTTCGAAACTGTGATGTGAATGTATTTCTGTGTGATAAATTGTAACTGCAAGCAGGGTACTACATGATCTTAAAAAATCACTTAAGATTGGCTTCTTGCTCTAGTGTTTGCTTGAGTCAACACAAGAAATTCACGCCAATGTAGTGGTCTACTTTGACTTTATTTTCATAAAATGTGACAGTGCGTAGAGTTTAGGACTGTTGTGATAATTTATGCTAGTTCTACTTAATATCTCATTGGGAAAGTGACCGGTACTATTTTGCGAATGATATTATAGTGAAGTTTTATTGCTATGAAATTCTTGTCATATTAAATTTTGAGGAGTTGGTGGTTCGTTAGTGTGTCGTCAGCATGTGTTGTGCTAGTGCCACAGTTTACTTAAATCTATCAGTTTTTATTTCACATTAACACATTGTCATTTATACACATGACAGTTAAAATTATTAACAAAAGTATTAGTGTTCAAGTTCTAATTTGCAGGATGGAATATTTGAATAAGTTGATTAATAACTGATTAAGTTCTATCAATGCACAGGTATGCTTTTGACAATCGGATATTAATTTTTCTGTGAACCAGATTGCCTGAATAGAACTGTCTTGTGCAATCCATCATTCTTGAAATATGTTATGAATTGTAAGGGTGCTTTATTATTGTGTGTGTGTGCGTGTGTGAATGAGAAAATGTGTGTGACACATATATATTGAGTGGGATAGGTCATGATGTTATGGAAAAAATTGTGAAATGTAGAGGAGGCAGCTTTGTGAGTGTTACCATCTTGCATTACTAGCATTTTAAATCATAAAGCAATATTACTTGAAGCTTTAAACTTGGAGGGACTTCTTTTATTATTAGAGTAGATTTATCCCTTGTCTTATATTTTACTACTTACCTGGGATTTGTACAATGGAGATATTGTGTTAGCCTTCACAGAAATGTACAGAATGTCCAAGAAGTCACAAATTCAGTATGTGAGAAGCTTAATAAAAGATTATGTAATTTTCCTACACACGTTACAATTAAACTGTATCAAAATTTATATTCTGTTATAATTAGGACACAGATTTACTTGAAAGACCCATCCAAGACCAAAAACTATTTTGGGATTTTCTAAAGAAGTTCTTGAAAAAAGACATTGTACATTTGATAACTGTTGTTAATAAAATGTATGAGTGATCAGCAGGAGGAATATAGAAGGTACTGCAAGGCAAAGGAGGTTGTTATTCTCAAGACAGTCTGACGTGTAGGTTTGGTGGACTTTCTAAAAACTATTAAATGATGTTGAAATTTGTATAATGAGATGGAAAGAGCACCCCAGTGGTGGTGTAAATCAAGCCCAAATTTGATGGGGGTCTTGAAAAAAGTTGTAGTTAATTTTCTCTCTCTTCTTGCCAATTGTAAATTACTTAAAGATTGGTATTGTCATTTCTAGAAATATGGACACAGATTTGATCTTGACAGCATTATAGTGTGGTAAAATTGGAGGTTGTGTTAAAGCATTACTTTCTTCATGATTCTTTTAAAAATTTGAACAAAATATGTGATGATCTAAGCCTTATGGAAATAGACCTGAAATAGAAAATCTTATAAGCATGATAAAAATAATACAAATAAATTCATGTATTCTGTTTTGTTTTTAGTAAGTAATGAAAGTAATAAATGGGTTTTCAGTGGGAGTAATTTTGAAGATAAAGATATCTCGGGTGTAAAGGATATGAAGATGGGATTAATCTTCCATCCCCTCTAAGTCTGAATTCAATAACAGAAAATACTTAATGGATCTATTGTTTAGTAACTTTGTCATCTCAATGCTTTGACATTCCTCAGTGATCGTCCAAGGTGCAGACATATCATTGCATTAGTAATTATTGTTCACGAGAAAAGTTTTGCAGAAAATGTGCACTTGCCTCTGGGGTGAAAAAACACCAAAAAAATAACAAAAACCTAAAAAGACAAAACTAGAATGAATTCTTGCAATTCTCACCAAAAGCCAATTGATTCTTGCATGACACTTCTTTTACAATTAGATCTGTGAACCTATTACTTTAACTTCTAGCATATCATATTTTATGTGCTGATATCCTGGTCTGTGTGGAAAATGCAGATCTTGCTAATTGTATTTATTTTGAGCCTTCCCTTTACATTTTTTAAAAATTTTCCAGATTTATAGTTCTTCCAAATGATGTTTTATCTCACTGTATGCATGGCATGATTTAAGAAATGTGTGTTCTTATGATGTCCATCAAGAAAGAAAAAATGAGAAGGAAAAAATCTCAAATTTTTTCTGTGCATATTTTTGATATTTCAGAAGTATTATATCTGTGGTAGTATTTTTTATATTTGTTTTGCTGAACTACTACATCATTGACAATTTGAACTTACTGTGCTTTTAAAATAGTTTGCCCGTCAATCAGTCAGTCATGTTATGTTATTGCTTACTCTACTATGAACAGGGATGTGAAAAAACTTTTTATTCACTGCTAATGCTTTGATTGTCTTTACACAATGAACTCCAGATATTCTATTGTTTGAGCTTTCCCTTATCTAGTGTGCTTTATACATTGAGATTATACTTGTAAAATTTGAAACTTAAACTGGTGCTCGAAGTTCAGTATATTGGCGGGTAGACTTAACTAAAAGATTTTTTAGTTGTTTAGATCCTAGCAAAATTTAATGTTGCATCTATACCAATTCTGTGATACGATTTTAACATAGTTGTATGATGAGGGACCATTTGTTTTAGTTTCTATAGGTTTTATCAGATAATTATTTTGCTGTGTGTATGACTCACCAAAAATCCAATTTTTGTTAATTGCTTATTTTCTGTTAATAATACTGCATGTTTCTCACTCGAATGTCTTGGCTGCTCTTTTTTGAGTTGTCAGGTTTAAGAATATAAAAAATTGTAACCACTTTTAATTTCCAATAGTCAAATATTTGCTTGTGTTTCTCCTTTTTATAAAATTAATTTAATATGTGATAACATTGTCCAAAAATTTGGATAATATCAATATAGACAACAGACAACTTCAACCGTTTCTCATTTGAATGCAGTTGATGCTGTAATAGACAACATCAAGTGGCTTGTGAACAATATTAATAAAGGAAGAAATTTGTAATAAATATGATGGTACCAAATAAAGCTTCTGAAATTCAGATGTTTAGTAAATTTCTCGCATATTGCTTTTTCAGAGCCTTACATTTGGATTAGAAATTTTTGAGTTTATTGGTTGTTTGTTCAATAAAAAGGACATAATTATGTAAGTAAGATTTCTCATTCCCACGAATTGTGAATTTTTATTAAAAAGTAGAAGGAAATGCCTTTTATTTTAAGATTTTGAAATGGAGGTTCTTTCTTTGTGTAAATATTTAATGAAAATTTGCTATGTCAATTCTTATAGTTTCTACTCATATTTCAAGTGGTTGTTTCTGATAAAGTATAGGAAAACTATTCAGATACCTTCACATGAAAATTTCTATATCAAAGTAAATAGTTCAGAAAAAGGGGAAAGATTTTCAATGAATCCTTGCAGTAACTGTGAAAATTAACTAATATTTAATTGTTCAGTTTTGTTACTCTTGTTATCATGATTTGAGTCTTTTCCCCACTGGAATGAAATCACTAAATTTCTTTTTTTTTTCCCCTCTATTTTTGTCAAAAATACATCTAGAATTGAAGGTTAATTATTACGGTTTGCACTTTATAGCAGGATTTGTTTTTTGAGTAGAAATATTAAATCAGTACACTAACTTTTTGTCACAAGACACAAGGTAACTTGAACCTAGAATCCTACTGCTCAAAAAACATTATCAAACGATTCGTATACACTCCACAGACAATTGGTACATGGTAAAAAATAATTGCAAAGTCAGTTCTGTGTAAATTATGCATAATTCATTCAGATTGAAATGATTGAAGGCATTGTCATTGTCAACAATAGTATTTATTTCACAAATAGCAGCTTTCGATGGCTTAGCCATCATCATCAGTTTTCTTCTGTCTGGGAGCAACAAAAACGACTGCGACTGCGGGCGCAGATGATGATGGCTAAGCCATCGAAAGCTGCTATTTGTGAAATAAATACTATTGTTGACAATGACAACGCCTTCAATCATTTCAATTATGTAAATGTCAACTACACCTCACCACTGAATCAATATCAATAATTCATTCAGAATCTGTTTTAGAGCATTTGCAATGCAGGACTCCACTGTTTACTATGCACTCTTGTCACTTCTTACATTTAGTCTTAGTTTCTTTGGTTTTTCTTTTCCTTTCTTTCTTTCTTTTTCTTCCCTTTTTTTCTTTCCCGTGCAGAACAATATTTTCAGACTTTCATGTAAAGTTTTTTTATTTGTTGGTTAAATCCGAAGATTTTTTCTGACAAATTCTTTTACACTGGTCAGTGATAGTCAAAATACCAAACAGTGAGTGATAACAAAACATAAATTATTAATTTGATTAATTTATTATTTTTACTACGAAAATTAATAACAGCTGCTGCTCAGTCACAGAATTATGTCAGTCATTCAGTTGTGATAACGTGAGAAAAAATGTTGGGATAAGTTTGATGTGTGCCTGACTGTTAATTTTTGGAGACAATTATGCAGTGGGTTCTTTTTTTTTAATTTTGGGGAAAAACTTGTTCCTCTTCATGTTCTTATTAAGCTGGCTGTAAATGTTTGTTTAATTTGAATTTTTGAGTTGTCACTCACATAATTCAAAGTAAGGATTTTTATCAAGTTCAAATTAAATAACAAGTTCTAATATCTAAGAAAATTTCAGTTTGTTTGTGAACAAATGGTTGAGAAATAAAACTTCCGTGTGTTTATGAAACAAGTCTATTTGTTTGTTAATTGTAAATTTGGATTATTAAAAAATTGTGATTTTCCTAGTAGTTTGTATTAAAAAAATCTTGGGTGTTAGTAATACTAAAGATTCAATCTGTTTAATGTGGACTCTTTTTTTTGGGCTAGTGTGTTGTACAGAGAAAAGTGATAGAATATTGAATTTGGGGCTGGCTATGATAGGTAATATTCTGGGAATGCCTACCAATGCATTTCACCTTAAAGGAGATTGCAGTATGTAGATGGAAATGTTGGCAATCTTGCCTAGGATGCAGTCTTCCCTGGACAGCCAACAATCAATCCATTGACTGTGGAAGCCTATCTTCACTGATGGAATTTTAAATGATGAGATCTATTCAAGACATTCATTTCTTTGACACTTTCCGATCTTGCTCTGAAAAGTGAAACAATGTGGTATCAGTGGGGAGAGCATTTGACAGAAACTTTTTGCTGCAGATGAATTAATTTCCTCCAACACCGGAATCATCACTTGTTGATTGAGAAGTATTGTTCATTGCATGAGAGGCCACTTGATGCTGTGAAAGCATTTGAATGTATAAATGGGTTGGGATTTCCTTGGGGACTTTTATCTTTTATGCATGTGTGTGTGTGTGTGTGTGCGCGCATGTGAATGCTGTGGATATATCTCATAAGCATTCCGCATTCCAGACTTTGCCCCCACTGTTGTATGATGTTTGTTTACCTCTTTTTGAAAATGTTACTGTGAACACCTGTAATGAGAAATATGAAGCGAACTGCAGTATACGTAGAGCAACTTTAGACTGAATTGTCTGTTGTATTCTCGTATTCATGCGAGTGTTGCTATTTTTCTGTTTCGAAGATATATGAATTGCTCTCTTTCTCCTGAGTAAGTGTTTCAGTATTTTTGAGAACATGAATGGATGAAACGTAAGGTCTAAGTGAAAAGGGTTGTGAGAACCAAAATTGTGATTTGATAGTTTCCTGTTAGGTGGTTGCCAAGGAAGCATATCTCAAAATTAAAAGGAATGAATACACATTTAAGAATTGTATTTTTGACAGTTACTTGGCAGGAAGTTACTTGATCCAGGGTTCGTAATTCAATTTCATATCATTTTATTTTCTAATTTAATCAGATCTGGATTATATCATTGCCCAGATTGTGCATCAATTTTGATGGTGCGTGGAATCTGTATTATCCCTATTTACAGGCTAAAAGGTGGGGATGCTTATGTTCATTTACTTCTCTCTTCACTGTAAAGGAGGAAAATTAAAATACTGTATCATGTAGTATGCAATTGATGCAAAAGGTTGCTACAGTTCTAACATGTTTTTGTTCACATGAGCTGTTGCAGTATAAATTAATTGCAAGTCCATAAGCACCAGTAGATTACATCACATGTCACAGCTATTCAGTATCCACTATGTGGGATTTAATAGGATTTTGATAATGAGCAATGCAATATATTTCTCTTTTTTTGCATTTTGAAATCTTGCATGGAATTAAAATTTGAAGCATTTGTGCCAGTAATAGAGGTATTTTGAATATACAAAACCCTTTATTGACCTAGATTGTTATTTTAAATGTTAAAAATGGAACAAGTTAGAGGAGAGTTCAGATACTGCTAAGTTTTTATTCCTATATCGAGCAATAGACATTAGTCTGAACTCATTTTTCCAATGGTATGTTTTCTCTTATTTTTGCAAAATATTGCCCAGTGTGCTTCAGAGATTATACAATTTTATTGTGACACCACATGTCAAATACTTCTAATAAATTTTTGTTGTTGTCAGGAACTTACAATACGAATGATTATCATTTGCGTTATTTTAGTGTAGTCATGTCACATTCAAAAGAGATGTCAATAAATAAAATGTCCATATAAGCAAGTGTACACTTAATAAAATTTCATTTTCACCTTTTTTGTTATGTGTGTTGTTGAATCAGAAAAATGCAATATATTGGTCAGTGGGTGGTCAGTGTACAATAAATACAATAAAGGAGCAAACATATACAAACATTTTGTGTTAAAGAGAGTGATGTGACTAAATAGGAAGGAAGACAGAAATTAGGACTGTTTGTAACAGAACTCAAATGAAGTGAAAAAAAAAAATTCATTTGTATTATGCTTCACAAATGTAAATTTTTCATAACGAAATCAAACAAGCAATTAGTGGAGTCTTCCTGAATTTGTCCATCAGTGGTTTTGGATCTCAACTAGAGTGGATGAAAATCACGAATATGAAATTCCTGGATTACATTTTGAGGAAAATTACCTTTCATACCCTTGTATGTTCTACCTAGGAGTATCTTTTGTATCTTTGCCTAGGAGTAGGTTTGTAAAATTTTTAACTTCATGTAAATACTACTACCGTTTCTTTGCAAAACATTGCATTTATTTTGTACTATTTTTTATATTAAAGTGCATAATAAAAATTGCAAGAAAATGTCACTGTTTTCTAAAATTACATTTCCATAATTTAAAACCTAATTAATTATAAACATGAAGTAATCATATCAACAAAGCTTCCTCTCTGGTGTCTTTTTGTGGATGGATCCGATTACTCAAAAAAGAATTTTATAAGAATGGGGTGGAAAAAAATTATTTGTTTTGTCTGTAAAAAAACATTTGATATTTGAAGCTAGAAGTTAACAGAAGTTCTTCAATGAAGAATATATAAACCATAGGGAATTGCAAAATTTTGGGATTAATTTTAATTAAATTTTGGGATTTTTCTTAATACTTGACTCTCTTTTGAATAAGACACTTAATTACTGACATTTTCTCATTTTTTAGATCAGTGAAAGATCTGGTTTGTGGTTTGTCTTCTTTGAATGTTGAAGAGGTAATACCATGGACTGAGCTAAAAGAATGTCTACTCTTACCAACCACTCTGCTTCTTTGGCAACCAAATGTGTTTAATAAGAAGTAAATGATTTCTGAATACTTGTATATGTATTTATTGATTCCTGTCCTTTTGGTCTGTATAATCAAAGATGTAATTTTTTAATAATGTGTGTGCTGTTCAAGATTTTATTTTTGTTTGATCCAACAATTCTGAAGATGACTGATGGATCTTTTCTTTAGTGGAATTGCTTCTGCCTCAAGAGGAGATTCCAAAATCATCTCGGATGGCTTTCCTAAGAAACTGCTTTCAAATTTTAATTTTAGATTCAAGAACCCATTAAGCATTATTTGTTCATATCCAACATAGGTGCATATTCCCAATGTTGTTTAAGATGCACTTGATAACATTTGAAAACAGTTGTCTTCAACTCCCAATATAATACAAATAGTGTTGAGTGGTTGACTTATCATGTAGTGATAGCTGGAGTGTTTGGCAATGTATGCATGTGTGACTGTTTTTGCATCTTTTCTCCTCCACATTCCTACACTTAGTTGCATACATGTTCTTCAGAATCTGGAAATATGTGCTAAGGATAGTGTAGATATCTTTTTGTTTCTTTTTATTAATATTATTTGTTTTGTTGCTAGTTGGGTGCTTCATTTTTATTTTCTTTATGCAGATGAAATTTCTTGTAATGAATTTCACAATAGAACTAACTTGGTTATTACATTAATCATCCCCATTATTTTTTATTTTTTTTATTCATGCAATATAATTTAAAAAGTGTCAATTTTTAAACATTAATTCCAGTGCTTGTGCATGATTGAAGCCTGAAGCCAGTGTTTTATAATAAAATTATAAATACTTGTTAGTATAAAATAGTTACATTAATCATCCCCATTATTTTTTATTTTTTTTATTCATGCAGGTGGACAAAGGGATTACGCTGAATCCATGGCATGTTATCCCTGGGAGCATCAAAGTTGTTGTTTAACCATTTAGGAGGAAAGAAACTATCAGTATTTTTTGGTGAAAAAAGAAATTTGAATCTCCTTTGGTGTCCGTTCCAGTTTTATATAAATTTGACTCGACACATGATTCCGTCCGGTGAAATATTAATTTTCAATAGGCTTGTTGCATTTTTTGAGCACTTCAAATAACATTCTATGCAATTGTTAATCATCTTCACCCTAATGTTATGTATGGGGAGATAGTCAACAGGGCCAGAATCTTCATACACCTTGTATCATTAGCTGGAGATTGTAGTTTTAGTGTCAGTGAAAAAAAAAAGTGATAAGGATGGAATGAGAATGATGAAAAAGATTGTTGTTTAATTCTAAATTTATGGAGCCCAGTTTTACAGCAAAATATCTAAAATGGAAGAGTTGCATAAAATGCTTAGAAATCATGGCTTCTAAATCATTTTCCAAATGTCAGATTTCTAATGCATTTTAATTTCTTCCAATTGCAGGTTTTTGTTTTTAGTTTTGTCTAATTTTTTGATATTGAATTTAGTTATTTATGCAGGCACTTGGTTCACAGGTTTAAGAAATTTCCAGTGCCGTGGATGTTATGTTCTGAATGGTCTCTTTATCTGTAAGAGGAGGCATACAGTTTCTTTAGCATCTAGAATGTTGATGTAATTATTTTGAGTTAATGAAAGGAATCTATTGACTCAATGTGTTAATAAATGATATAGTAGCATTTTAGTATACTTGCATCATTGTATTTCTCTAGGATTTGAAAGATTTAAATGTGCTTATATTTTCAATTTTATTCCTGTATATCACCTCTGAGAGTCTGTTTATTTGAAATATATTGGTTATAAAATGCATTGGAATGTAATAATTAATTCACATTGACGTTTTCCTTGTGGTGACAAATTCTACAATATTTGTTTTCCACATTCATGTAAATATGACAAAACACTGTGTACTTACCATGTGGTCAAATATTAGTTTATTGCGTCTCTTGAAATTTTCTCTCAATTGAGAATTAGGTTATTTACAATATTGGATGTTGATTTGATGATTGTTTTTTTTTCCACTCGAGGATACCAGATGAAAAATTTTGAAAATACATTTAATTTTCACATACCAGAGGAAAATGGGGAATCACGCTCAGCGTGATCATATGTTCTTCACAGAAGCATGTGAGAGTCTTGTCTGCAGTATCGTATTGTAAAACATTTTAATAGATTTTGAAGCATTCAGTTGACAAACACATTATTAGAAACTAAATGTATTCCGGCGCTGCAGACCTAATTTTTTCCTTGCATTATTTAAGTTCCTGATTTTAATTTTGTGGAGTTCTTCAGTGGAAAATTCTATTGGGAAAAATATGTGGCATCGGGCACCTAAATACATTGTCAACATGTTCCATGTTACACACAATGAAGCATTTTCACGTGTGGTAACATGTGGGGCAATAACAGTCAATGGACTTCCAGCACACTGCTAATCCTTGGTGGAAAGAATTGTTAAAGGTTTCACGAAAATGAATATTACATTTTTGAATTAAAATCTTGGCCCACAAATATTAATAGGTTAAGAAGTTTTAATGGATGCAAGGTTTACATCGATTTGGTAATCGGAAAAATCTCAGGAACATCATTTACACCACGCACATAACAATAATGTAGATGAGACGAGATTTTAACTGTGTCAAGAAACCTGGAAATGGGTTGCACTAAAAGACAGGAGAGAACTGGTCATCGCATCATGCAAGTGGGGATAAAGGGTTTTTTGTTCCATAAATGAAGCTGGTGGCTACGTTCCTCCCATCTATATTTATACTCAACACGGTAATTTCTACTCGAGACCAATTAACCTTGAGCACTTTATAATTGCTGGACCAATGAACATTTTGTTCGTTGCCTACAATATTTCGGCAAACCTGCGAAACCAAGCCCACAAGAACCAGTTTTTGTTTCATTTCAGTTATGTTTCTTCTAAGTACGTCATTCTATTTAGTTCAGATCAGTGATTTCACGTTTAAATTTAGAAAATTTACAAAAGTAGATAATTTTTTTACCAACCCACTTCGGGCAATGGCAGTCAAATGCCGTATTAAAAGAAAAACCTATCTAGTTAAAAGCACCCAAACACAAATATTAAAGATTAATAAATAATTGTAAGATTAGAATCCAAAGTATCAAATATATCAATATAATGAGATGTTACAATTGATTTTTCTTTGGTGACTGATCCCCCTGTTCATCCCTAATGTGAACACAATCTTAATGAAATATTGCAGTTTTGTTGAACTTGTTCAATTTATTTATTGTAACAAAAATGTAGGAGTTTTCAGACGATGTTACTTTGACAGGGTAATATTAATGCACGTTTCCATTTTCCTAACTTTCTACGCAAGTGGTTAGGAGGCACGAAAACTAAATCTCGAAGTATTCTGTGAGAATTCAATTTTTGCATGAATCTAGTGTGTCATGTTATGGGCATAAACTGTTGTCAAAACAGGAGTTCAGGTAGAAAATGCCCAATAGACCAGAATTTTTCTCATAATTACATGCATGATTGTGAATTTTCAATTTCCTTTTTACCTTGAATAATATTCCTGAGAACGGCACGTATTCATCAAAATCAATATTTACTTTAATTATGTACAGAAAATGTTAACTTTCTTGTATAGACGTATCTACTTTGTTGTCCATAAATTACGAATCGCTCAAGAGGGGGAGGGTTTGAGGCACCGTTACGCTGCGATTACTTAGGGGTAGCGGTTAACAAGGGCTACGTAATCCTGATATTTAGTTTTAAAATTTTGTAACATTTGATGAAATAAATTTTATTCAGTCTGACACTAGAATATTGAAATGTTGACAAATTAAATTCCATAAATTGTTACAATGATTTTTTTTGTATACGGAATATTGATTGAACGGTAATTTGATTTATATTAGAAACAATACACAAATCTAAAGAAGAGGTTGCTTTTATTTCGGTAATGTAAATATTTTTACATAAAAACAAAAAGTTGTAAGTCAAGCTGGTAAGTGAAACATCAATAATTTAAATTGAATTGTTTAAACATTTGTGAAAAACTTTTTCCATCATATTTTGGTGTGAATTTCAAATTTTTGAATTAATAGAATTGGTTTTAATTATTTTTACTATCGTCCACATAGTCTGTTGGCATAGGCGACCAAATTAATTCAAATTTGGCGCAGTGCGTGGAATTCAATCGTTTGTAACCATGCTTTGGCGCTATTTAACAGCAATGGGTATACATTTCAAACATCCCGCGTTCGACTTCCAGAGAAAAAAGGAATTCACTTTTCGCATGAAACTCTTTGAAAGGACAGATGCTTTTAAAGGTGCCCGGGAGGTTGCGCCAGCTACTGGAAAAGCCGCGGAGGGTGAATGGCACATTGTCAACAAATTCTGAGAATCGGACGCCTTTCAAAATAAGATGCCACGAAATTCAATTGTTTGAGAATCTGCAGCCGAGCCGTTTCACAAAGGATCGCATCGTCAGTAAAAAGAACAAAGTAATACGCATCTTGGCTGCATTGAAAGTTAGATTTTATGTTAGCAGTGTGCCTAGCTCACAGCATTGCAGTCTCGGTGAAACATCGCGTTGGCGCGCGATCTCCATGCAGTAACATGAACATGCAGAAATTAGAAGAGAAAAAAACAAGAGTAAACGATTTCCGTTTCGACCACACAGAACTTTCCCTTGTGACAAAGGATACAAGGATACAAAGGACGACAACAGTTTTGTTTCGACATGAACATTTGCAGAAGCTCTCCCAAAATACTCAAGCTATATTAGCAGCCTCATCATTGTTTAAAAATCTAAAAAAGATGTGATAGAATGTTATGAGACACATTCTAAGTAAAAACTGAGAAAATACTCCGATGTTATCACGTCAAAAATAAATTTCAAAATTTTATTATTATTTTTTTCTATTTGAATTTGGCCTCAAAATTGGTTGACAAAAATACTTTCAAATTCAACTATTTTACTCTGTCTCTGCAGTTTTTTTAGCCTAATACATGCATTAGAAGCTAAGAAAAATATACCGAGAGCGGTAGCTCAGTGCATCAACTGATGTCACTGCAGCGCCTTTGACCGGGAGGGACTAGGTTCGAGTCCTGACGGCGGCAGGATTTTCGACACTAGCTTTTCAATGTGTCATTCTTTTCAGCTAGGTCGAATTCAGTTGCTGTCTGGACGAGAATTCTAGCGGCCGGCTGTTCTGTTCGGTAGTTTTCCGCGGTTTCTCTGATCAACAGGCGAATGCCGGAGCAGTACCCTAACTAACGGGCCACGGGCTACACGCGATCTCTCCTTTCTCTTCCTTGTCCTATCCTCTCCCCTCACACGCACTTACACTAACACGCGCTACACTACCACATATTCCGGGAGTTCGGACGGGAGCTTAGAGCTTGTCCCGGCTGGGGCGGTGCCCCGCTGGTGGGAGAGTCCTTGTTAGGGGGAAACCCCGCTAGCCGACGGTAGGTTGGCGCCGGATCTCGCCATCCAGAGGGGGAAGATCATCGCCATCCCCCGAGGAAAAACATGCACTACACTTACGGGGCGAATGACCTAAGCTGTTGACGCGCCCGGAATGGCTAACCAACCAACCAAGAAAAATAAATAACACATGAAAAGCACGTTTCTCATATCTTCGTAACAGTGCCCTAGGAGGCTGAAATTTTTGGGAATACACGTCATTATTTCTTTCATATGAACATCGTGATTATCGATTTGATGTGGGGCACTTATTACTGCCTTATTCGGCTATATTGTTTAGCGATTAATTCCAGTATTCCTAAATAATTCCATTTTGTCAAGAACCGATTATTTCATCACTGCCTGGAAAAACAAGATCTCATTCTGCCAACAATTTTATGACCTCGACAACCTGTTTACCTTCTTTCGAGCTAACAAGATAATCGAGTTCTTGTGTCATACTTTCGTCGTATCGATTCAACATTAGATTACTATTTTTCCAATCACTGAAGTTACCTTCAATAAAAACTGTAGAGTGAAAATTATCGGTACCATCAATTTTGCAAGGAAAGCCAAACAAACTACCTTTATTCGGCGAGTAGCAGAGCCATTTTCTTTCCTGCTTTGCTTTTGTCAATTTATGAACCTTTGAAAAATTAAGTTTTTGGCAACAGTTCGTTTTATTTTCATTTTTACAGTACTTATCTTTTTGACGAATTAAATTCGTTATTAATATTTTGACATTCTTCACTTTCTTAAGCGATCCAATATAGTGATGTAGTACATAATCGAGTCGATCGACAATTTAAACCACCAACCAACAATCAATTCAGAAGTTTTTACGACGCAGAAAGCGACAAAGAGTGTCGTGTAAGCAGAGAATAGTTTTTACCACCGGGGTGCGTCTTTCGTGAGGAAAAGGAGGTCAGGGCGCTTCGCGCAGCGGTCGAGACGGGGAGAAACGTTCAGAAGGAGACATAGTTCCCTACATTAACATATTTCTGCACAGGAAGAAAGAATAAGGGGAAGCAAAGCGGATTTCGAAGCACTACTGCTGGCGACTGACACAGGTTGTGAAGTTTAGAAAAGAATATTCTTCCATCCGGAGTGTCGCTAGTGTGGGGTTGGGCTGCGAACCTTTGTGAACAAACTTACGCAGGACAAATCGAGGAAATTGGCGGAGGCATGGATAGTCACGGCTCTCAGAGCTCCCTCGATAAATTCGACAACCCGAGAGCCCGAGACTGGGACGCTCCCTTGATCGAATGAGACACGCAGCAGTGCACGTGCGCGGGAGCAGCGTGTGATGGAAGAGTGACGACCTGATTTCCAATAGCCAATGGAAAGGGGAGATGCTAATTGAGCCAAGAGCTTTGACAATGGTTAGTGAAAACGGAAAGGGGTGGTGTAGCGACAGTACTCGGAGTAGGGAAACCGAGGCTTCGTAATTAGAAAAATAAGTGAGGAGCGGCAGACAGCTTTTGGAATCATGTAACAGAGATTTTCATCAGAGATAGACTTTTATAATCGCGAGAAAGCTTTTGTGATCGCGACAGACCCTATACTTGGCAGAAATACTCAGTAAGGGAGCGTCAGATACAAAGTACTCGCGCAACATTTCTTGAACGATGGATTGTAGAAATGCGGGCGGAGTGAGGGTATTAGTTACAAAGTTGGCCACTAGAGTAGAGTAATGCCAACCTCTGGGAAATCAAAGTCAAACCTGCTACATGTGCGGCCAGGTCATCGCTCTGGGTAGGCAACAGCAGGGAAACTAGATATGGAAACTAGATATAAGTTTTAGTTGCCTTCCTTGAAGGACCTGGACCTGCCTCAGCTATTTCTTCAGATAATGGTAATAAAGCTGAACAGAAGTTCTCGACTATGAAAGCAACTAGCTTTGACTACACTGCGGTTTTTACACAGCTGCCTCCCAAGGTCACTGAAGGTCCGTCACCACGGTGGCATTGAGGCACGGTTTTCCCGTCTTTCTCGGTCGTGCCGGTAGGTGTCGTATGCTCGCAACCTATCAAGCAGTGCTGCAGATGATGCGACCCTAGCGGCACGTCCGAGGAAGACGCGAGAAACCGTGTCTAAATGCCACCA
The DNA here is from genome assembly GCA_964035755.1 of Teleogryllus oceanicus. Lineage (NCBI taxonomy): Eukaryota > Metazoa > Arthropoda > Insecta > Orthoptera > Gryllidae > Teleogryllus > Teleogryllus oceanicus. The sequence continues at coordinate 353,033,789 of CAXIVR010000001.1, read as the reverse complement.
TGGTGACGGGCCTTGAGCGACCTTCTGAGGCAGCTCTGTAAAAACCACAGTATAGCTTGTTTCGCACCAACGAAGTTTTAATGCTTGGAATGTTGTCATCAGTGCTCGCGGCGAGCTTTTGCCTTCAGCTATTTATTGTTCAAGGGAGGGGGAAGCAAGGTCACCGTTCAAGAAAAGTTGCGCGAGTTGTAGATTGTGTAGGGACTGCAAGTACTATCTGTGCACTAGAGAGTAGAGAGACTTTTATCAAAGAGCCGACTAATGTACCACGACTGCTGACGCCGCATATGTGGCCCGTTTATTCGCGTTCGCGCGAAATTTAACGCACTATTCGTTCTGATGCATAAAATTTTTCTACTTCGCGAAGAATGCTTATTATGCGGAGAATGGATCCAGTGATGGAACCGACAGACCTGATCCTGCGGTGTTGCGGAAGTTGGCGGCCAGGCAGGTGGCAACACAAAGACGTAAGGGCGGTAACAATATCTTTCATAGGATTAAACTAATGTTCCAGCCAAAATTATGTTTACTTTTTTAAAAACCCTTTTATTCCATTCTCAATCACAATGCTCACTTTTTGCTAGGGCGGTCTCTATCTAAACCGGTAGAGAAGGTGAAATCGCGATTTTCGTGAACCTCTGTTTTTGAATTTTCGTTTTCAATGTTGTGAAAGGTTCCGTTATTTTCATACGAAACTAAAAATGAAGTCGACGATTCTGAAGTTTCATTTGAAACATAAGAAGATTTACTCGGATGATTGCAGAAAAGTGTAGTCAATTTTGGATTTTAAATATTGCCTTTTGTTCTTTTATTTCTGCTCCTTCCCTTTTATTTTAGTAGAACTGGAAGGATAGCGTCGTCCGATATCTCTCACGACTTCCAATTTCTATAGCTGCAAAAAATGTTACATACACAAATGTGTATGGAATTCATACTTAAAAATCAAAATTTTTAATTATCGCAGGAGTATGGGAAATTGTATATCTGACTCAAAAGTACCATTATTACTATGGCTATAAAATAATTTTATATAGTGTTATTATTGAAATAATTGAATATAAAAGATAACAAAAGTGAAATTACTTATTATCAAGTTTCAACTTGAAAGCTCTACCGGCTATTTTTTTCTAAAGGAAGTACTGTATGTAGATGCGTATTTCGCTGGTTAATCTAAAAAAACTTTCTTGCTTATCCACCAGATCGACACGTTCTATTTGAGAAAATGTCCCAAACATTTAAAATCTTCAAATACACATAAGAAAAACTATAAGAATATAAAACATTAAGATACAAGATTCGATAAAACACTTATAACGGCTCGAGACTAATATTTCCAGCATTTGAATCTCACAGAACGCTACGATTAAAATGCAATTACTTATTGTTCCTTGTGATTTGTTGTGTGATTATTTCCGAAGGATGTTTCATGGTGATCGGCGGCGTTCGGCCGTTGAAGTGTTGTCGGGAAAGCGAAAACCGCGAACTTCCACAGACATCGCCTAGCAATGGCTTTTGAAATCAATATGCATATGCAAATATAAATATGAAAACAATATTAAAACTATTTATCTGCATATAAACATTATTTTACAAATCCGAATGAAAATTTATGTGTATTCAACTGGACACAGTAGGTGGAAATAAACAGGCAGTCTGTAATAATGCAATATAAGAAGTTAATGATTTACTACATTGAATATATCTGTCTTGGCATGGTAATAGTGGCGCCTCTCGCGGCATGGATATCGAACTGGACATCAGAAGCGTTCGTAAATTTAAAGTCAAAGTAATTTTCATATTATAAAATCATTTAATTTTGTGACTTTCATTTATAATTCGCACGTGTTGATTTAAGCATATAAATTTAATCAGTACAGTTATCACCACATCCGACATTTTGTTATTATAACGTAATAAATCATATTTATATGCGATTGTATTAAAATAGAGTGATTCGGTCTCGTAATTGAAATCGTGCGGATAGAACTTCAATGTTCAAAGAAACATTTACGCGATAGATACGAACATAAGAAAAGCAGCTGATTCTTTTCTGATTGTTATTTATGCAGTAACAATGTATTCTAACAAACAAATCTCTAACAGTTGCATTTTAAAACTAAAATAATGTCGTTAACATTTAAAATTAAACTTAAGCATCACTGCATAGTTACTTTTATTCCAGTCCTTCTTTAATGTAAGTTCATAAAATTCATAACAGCAAAATCATTTTTTTTCTTTTGCACTAGTGAGACATTTTTAAACGCCTTGCCCTAGAAAGCACAGAGCTCGTATCACGTACTAGATGTGCTTCTATACCGCTTTTCACGTTGTGAAAGCACAAAGTGTCTTATGGTGAATCCGCGCATTGTTGTCCACACGACACGTTTACTTTCCCGGTTGCTCGAGAATCGTCAAATCCACTGCTACCTTGCTGAATATATGTGTCTATCGAAAAAAATGTTTATTTGCGCACTGATTATTACTTAACAATGATACTCCCGCCGAGGTGGGCCACTCCAGACGGGGGAGGCAGGGAGTATTCCTTACAAGTATTCCTTTTCTTCCCTTTTATTTCACTGCCCCCCCCTCGTACGCTGAACGCCCACCCATGTGTTTGGTGTGCATGGTGCCCCATGTCGGAGGGAACGTGTGTCCTGGCGGTTGAGGGGTCTGATTGGTTCCCAACTACTCTCGTTGTGCTACGTTCTGCTTTGCAACTAGGGATACGTTATTTACGTATTTTGGGAAACATTCCTTGTAGGCTTCATTACGCTTGCTTTGGCCTCGGACTCTTCTAGACGGGCAGACTGGAGCTAACCCACTCCCGATCAATCTGCTTGGTCTAGGACTACTGAATTCCAGGATGAGCCACGCGGGGGGATCCACGGCGAGGCAGCGCTGTCATCCCCTACTATATCTCCGTGTCAACCCTGGCACCCCTGGGAGTGTCCTCTTGTGGGACTCCATGGTGGGTTGGGAGCACGGAGACGAATTACAATCCACCAAACCACCCACCACTCATGCCGTCTTCCGCAAAGAAGTGGCGATGTTGTAAAAAAACCGTCGACTTCAATAGTTTTTTTTCTCCGAGAAGAGGATAAACCGAAGAAAGCACGGTTTGTTCTTATTTCATGCACCGAGGAAGGCAAAACGTTCCAGAGTGTGAGTGCGGTCGTCTTGCGCGAGAAATAGAAGATTCTTTCGGATAGCTCCAAGCGGTCGTGCGACAAAGGAATGGTACCATTCTCTTTGACGCGTGCACCGATGAGAATATCGAGAAGGTAATTAAAACTAAGCACTTTTAAACTAAAACACTACTCACTCTACCCTTAAACTTAACCTCTGTAAGGGAGTGAAGACCATGCGGCTAACTTCAACAAGTGCCTTCCATTGTAAAAGGAGAGACACCAGAAGATCTGAGTGAGCGAGGTGTCCTTTCCCGAGGCCAAACGCAGTTACATGGCGAGTAACCCTGCTGATCTTTTCGGTCTTTTCTCGTACCGTGATGAAGCCTGCGAATCGAGCTGCCAAACCGAAACCCGAGATACGTTACCATGTGGAGACAGCTTGTCAAGCCTCCCAATTCGTGCGCAAATCGGCACCAAAATCTCCTTTCTCTAGATCTCGGTCACCTATCACTAGGGATCACGATTCTCTTTCAACGCTGGCCGCCCTCTCTAGTCAGGACGACTCTGCTGTGGACGAGGACCTGCCTGCGAGTACTCAAAGCGCTTTTCAGAAGGCAAGGAAGAAGAAAAAGGAGAAACACACCTACATTTCAACCATGGCTCTCTCGTAGAATATAAAAGGTTTCCGTTCCTATTTAAGAGGATTATGGTTAATACTCACCTGTCATGACCCGTTTATTATCTGCTTGCAGGAAACCCATCTTCTACCCCAACATTCCCTTGCTCTCTCTTCACTGTTTTCACACAATTTCGACCAAGATGACGGGCTTCGCGCTCATGGTGGTGTTGCGGTATTTATCCGCGACTCCTTGTCTTCCGAGGAACGCATCATCCGAACTGATCTCCAGACCGTGTTTCTACGACTGAATTTACCTTCAGCTCCGCTCGCTCTGTGCAATGTATACATTCTGCCTGCACAAACCGTATCATAGAAACACCTTGAAGATGTAATCTCCCAGTTGCCCTAGCCTTTCCTCGTAGTTGGAGACTTTAAGGCCCTCGATCCCGCTTGGGATGGCACGAGGTCCTGTCAGAGAGGTACTGTTCTCGAAAATATTATTTACCAGCAGAACTTAATTCTTCTGAATTCGAGGAATTATATGCACTTTTCCGTGTCTTCAAACACTTCCTCGTCAGTCGATCTGGCGCTCTGCAGTCCATCTCTATCTACCATCTTAGAGTGGACTATTCTCGATGACTTACATGGGAGTGACCATTTCCCTACTCTGATCCACTTTGATATTCCTAGTTTAGACGTTACCCGCACATCTTGCTGGTTAATCCATTGAGCTCACTTGGTTACATTTAGCAAGGAAATAAGAATATCAGACAATTGTTCAAATTACATCGACAAAGAAGAAGATAGTCAAGAACGAGGATAGTTTCTTTTTGTTCGATTCCACTAGTGAATGCACCTCGTTGAAACAACAATAAAAGCTCCTTTCAGCTGTTGAATTTGGATTCTCATTTTTAATGATAAATCTAAATCATTAAAAATGCTGGACAATTATCTAACAATAAAAAGTGTTTATTTGTTATAACAATAGTTTAAATTCATCCACGCCAGTTGCATGACTGTTTTCCTTTGCAGGGTTTATACATTCGCCAACTAGGGGTTTATTGTCTGATGATTTGTCTGAAAAAGTAGTCGTTTTAAAAGGAAATTCCTTTCCTTTGTGTAAGACGTATTTTTGATATTTTATATTTGAAAATGTTTATACATATTGTTACAATACATTACAATAGTTATTGTTTATAAATTCGTATGACTATCAATTATTAATTACTGTAATTGACAATTACAATATATTGCTGCAATAAAAAATACACAATATAAAATTATTATATATTTACAGTATTTTGAGTATTTGAAGTATTTTAAATAAGCATGTATTTATCACATTAACTCCTGATGTGTTCTGCGAAGTATTTAAATATTAAATTTAAAGTATTTTGCCCAGTCCTTGTCAGGATATGTGCGTAGGTCTATATTACGATAAAACTAAATAAATATCACGTCACGAGTTCCGTTTATTGTCATGTGTGGTAAAATATCCATGTATATGTAATTTTCCATCATTCACAATCGTGTTTGAGTGCCGTTTGTAATTTATTATAATTATTCAATTTGAATTCTCTAATTGAAAAATTATAATACAGTATTAATATGATGTGAAAGGGTGTATTCTGTATTAATGTACCCTTTAATGTTCCATTTCATCATCCTAATATAACTTTTACAAATGAGCTATTAGTTGGAAAGGAACGGTAGCTATCTACATACAGTTCATTACGGAACGAATTATGTATTTCCTTTCGTTTGGTTTTCATGGTATGGTTCGGCCTCTTTTACTCTTCGTATTTTCGAAAATTTAAAAAATTGTGCGTTGGAAATATTGGTTTGAGACAACATTTCAAGCATATACATTCATCTCGTGGCACTGAGCGAAGTTGCTCGCCTTTCACCAAAGAGGGGGTTCGATTCCCGTCGAATCTCAATTAAAATTTGTTCCAACAAAACGAGTTTGACTGCTTCACAAGGGCTAGTCCAACCCCTGTGTCCTAAACCCTATGCTTATTCTTTCCCAATTCTGACCGCTGGATAGTGATGCAGGAGCGCGTAGTAGAAGGCGCGTACGCGGAGATGCTACCTGGCAGTCCTCCTTGAAAACTGATTGCGACGAGACGTGACATACTATGACAATATTAATGGAGGATTACTCCCCAAGATCACTGATTAACAGAGGATTACTCCCCAGTGCTAAGCGCTCAACGCCCCCAAGGGGCTTGGAGACCCGTAGCGTCAATTTAGATGCAACAATTTTTTTAAAAAAAGTGTCAACCCGGGGTTGAACCACACGGCGTTTGTATAGCATAGTGTGACGTCATGGGAATTCACAGTAATCACAGACACGAGCTTCAATGATAAATATGTACAGGTTTATTCACAATATGTACAGTAAATAATAAAAGTTACTCTTAGCTCTGGTAGACGTTTATTCCCCTGATCGCAGGAGCGATCCTTAAAAATGCAATGTTTGACTCGTGGCCCGCGCCACTCCTCAGCGAGCCTTATGCACACAGCATACAGCTCCGGCGACCTCGCTCACCCGTGGAAGTAGTGTCCACAACGGCGTCCCAACACATGGGTTGCCGTACGAGCCTCGCTCGGCTCCGCACCGCCCTGGGCGCAAGTTTTGTGCGTTCGCACGAGGGTTCCACTCAGTTCGACAAACCCCGCCCCCGCGCTCTGCGTTCGCTCTTATATAGCTCTCACCCACGTGACCTGAAACGTCACTTGGTTTTGCTCACGGCCCGCGGTAGTCGCGTTGCCAGGCATTTTGGACATCCATTTCCCTAGCCCTTAGAATTCTCAAAATACCTCGGCGTGTCTCCCCTTCTGCCAGCTGCCTCATTGTTCTCACATCCTGCCTGGCCCCTGGCATCTAATTCCTTGACGTAGCGACCTTGTGACGCCCCGCCGGTCGCTCTGTGTAGCCATACAATACGTTACAATAGTGGTGCTACTGACGGAGGGTTAACTGGGAGAACCTTAATTCGGCTCCTTCCGAATGGTTTACAAATTTTTAGACTTGTTCAATGTAATGTAAAAAAGGTAGAAGCATCATATTTAGTGCATATGTTTGACATTTGATTTTGTTTTAATTATACCCAAAATTAGGAAAAACAATTTGAGCATTTTGGACGAACTTCAGAAAAAAAATTGAAATTTCAGGTGAAGAACATTCTAAGAAAAAATGTTTCTCCTAATAGTACGTAGGTCATTCGATAATTGAAGAGACAAATTGGTCTGGAGACATACGGTACGACAAGTTTGGTAATATAAGGATTTTAATTTGCCATCACGGGGGTGAGCCCTGACCATCTGAAGGATCAGCGTTATTGTGTTCATAACCTCGAAATTAAGTTGTACGATGGCAAGTCCACTTGAAAATTCCACATTGGTTGAGCAACGTTCTGTGATTCTTTTTGTACTTGCTAAATGTGAAATAAACAGCAAATATATAGAATGACTAAAGTTTATGACAAAAGTTGTATGAACCACGGGAATTTTTTTAAGAAGTAGAATAGTTGAGAAGTTGTCTAGACTCGGCGAGTGACAAACACCGTTCTGGTCGAATCAGCAGGAAAAGTCATATTGACGGTGTTTTGGGTAGCTGTTGGTGCATTTTTTGTGATTATCTCGAAGAAACAGCAAATATACAATAAACAGCAGCATACAATAAACATCCAATACTACTCGGATATGCTTTTGAACAAGGTGAAGCCAGCCATGAGAGAGATCTAGGGATCTCAGAGAAGAGATTTGATTCTCCAGCAACGCATGTATTCACACTGCTCAACAAGCCCGTTTAACCAACGACTGGTACTGCCTCATCCCCCTGACAGCCCCGCATTAACACAATCTGATTTCCATTTATTTGGTCCACTGCATTACGCGGGAAAAAGTTCCAGGGTAACGAGAATGTCAACAAATTCGTGGGAAATTGGTTCAAACACCAGGATAAAGAGTTCTTTGCAGTGGGTATAAAAAAGCTGGTAACCCGCTGGGGCTAGTGCAAAAATGTTGATGGGGATTATATTGAAAAATGGGAAATCCCTGTGGGGAAATAAACGGTTATTTTTCCAGACCGATTTGTCTCTTTAATTATTGAATGCCCCTTGTAAATAGTTCAAAGAAAACGTTTTTTTGCATTGAGTTTCATATACTTTGCATTTTATACCAATATTTTTACGCCCGAATTCAAACCTGCATTTTTTTAAACTTGAATTCTCAAAATACTTTATCTTCGATTTTCGAGTTTGTTGACCCCAAATATTATACAGGCTCTAAATTTCCATGCAAAAAAAATCGCGTGTAAAACTGGAAATTTCAAAAGTTACTGGAAATTTCAAAAGTTACCTTCAATTGGCATCGCGGTCTGGCATACCGCGTCAGCACGTTGACACTTGTTCAAAAATCACTGATTGTTGTTAGATTTACTGCTCTATCTACTGCGCTATCAAGGCTCTGATTGTTGTGTCCTGCGGCTCAGTACGTTTCTTGTTAGTGTAGATCTATATTTGAACAAAGAGCTTCACTATTGGATTTTTTAGAGTATTTTTTCTCTTTTCTGTGCGTGACGAGATACCGCCGATTCCAATTGCCACTCTTTTCGCCTAGTGATACCAAAAGTTCGAGATAACATGTAATTATAGATATCATGATCGTGATTCTGAAACCAAGCACGAGCAAAAGATAACATGAATATGAAACGACTAAAATACTACTAACAATAAACGCATTTATTATGAAAAAAATGCTTCAAGTAGTGTTCCTACCCTCCATTGATTATTTGGTGTTTCCGAATGCGTCAATGACTGTCATTTGTCCAATAAGTGTATGCATATTTTCCCCGGGATGTGTTGGTATTCCACATCTGGATAATGAGATCCGGCACCGACCTACACGCCGACTAGAGGTTTCCCCATCCAGGTACCTCCCACTAGCGGGCACTGCCCTAACTTAGCTGCCGACTGGTGTTCCGTCATGTGCCGTAGTGTGGTGCATGTAAGAGTATGTGTGTGTAACTAAGGGGTGAGTATAAGACAAGGAAGAGGAAAAAAAATCCTGTGCGGTCCGTTGCCCGTTCGTGAGGGTACTGCACCGGCATTAGCCTGGCGTTCATCGCAGAAAACCACGGAAAACAATCGATCAGAGAAGTTGACCGCAAGAATTATTCTCCAGAAAGCGGCAGAATTCGACCTAGGTATGTAGCTAGTGTCGAAAATCCTGCCATGGTCAGGATTCGAACCCTAGAACCCTCCGTTCAGAGGTACTGCACTACTATCAATTGAAGCCCTGAACCACCTCAGCTGGTCGTCCCTTGATATTGTCTCACCCACCCCGAGATATTCCACTTCACTGGTTCTCACTCTCCCCTGACGAGACTTACTCTGGTTCCCCAATATGTGCGTCGTGAACCCTTGTGGATAATCTTACGATCGAAGGGACTCCTCGTCAAAGTTTTGCATCATCATAAACCTTGCTAAAACAAATGTAAATTTTTGGACTTGCAGCTCAGTGCAATGTTGTCAAATAATACGTTGAATTATAGGAATTAAGCGAGAGTGATATCACAGACGGCCAACACCAATTAAATGTTTTGAAAAGCGATACCGATTAAAGGTTAAAATCGAAATTGTTTTTTTTTTTTATTTTTCTTCAAATTATCCACTTATTAAATATTGTATACAGTGTTTCCGAGGGAAACGTCCAAACTTCGAAAATAAGTTCTTAAGACAATTTTAATCATATTAGTGAATTTTAGCTCCAGGCGTAAGGAGGCATCCTTAAACGCTATTGTTCACGTGACTAACGACTATATACGGTCATAACAACGTTCAGATGAGTTTTAGCAATTGCGACATTGAGTTATGCATTATAACAAAAGAAACGTTTCAAGCGTTGACCAAAGAAGTTGCATAATATATCAGAGAAACTAGACTAGCGGTGAGACTTTTAAACCAATTCCTGTCACTTCTCCAACATTTACCGTTAATTCTTGCCAACGTTTTGGAGTTAGTAAGCAATAGTTGTAACTGTCTCACGTACGAGAATCGGTTTGTCGGAGATCGAACAATCCCCAACGTTTCTCGTTTTTACGCGGCCATTTTGCCCCTTGAAAGATGACCGTAGAGACGCGCGCGCGCAATTAATGAAGGTATAAGGTCGCACCTTAGGCATAAAGTAAGACGTTATGACTTCAAGGTCCGTCACGTGACTGTTAGTGCATAACGTCGCTACCTTACGCGTGGCGCTAAAACTTCCTATTTTGTTTAATAAACTACTTGAATATTCTGAATGGCTGAGCCGCAATAAGCACTTAAGAGTTGGCTTGAAAAAATGCTTTCTGAGCAAAAATTTGCATTGCTTAAGCATAGACACACTCCAGAAACGTAAATTATTTATTATTTACACAAGAAATGAATACATTAGTTCAAAAAGACAAATTAACCAAAAAATAAAAAAGCAGTTGAATTGTGTAAATTGGGTGCATTTTTATTTCTGGGTTAATTTTTCTTTCTGAACAAATATTTCGTTCGTCGAAAATGCTCCGCAATTTTCCTAATTTTGTGTATAAAGAAAAACAGGGGCAAAGGTCAAAAGGTTATAAATATGATACTTGTAGGTTTTCTTACATTACATTGAACAAGTCAAACAAGTTTTAGACCCATCGGAAGAAGTCATGCTTTTCTCGGCCAATTTACGTGGTATTACCTATGTTTATGTAAGAGTGGAATATAACAGCAGTTATCAATAATGCAAAAAAGTATGTGTTGTTATAGCACCACTAGTTTTACACTCGTGCGTCGCTAGAATTAACATGAGAATTGGTGGAAATGTTCTAAGACATTTCGGAAAATGTTCCATCCAACAACAGTAAACATAAAGTCGATTGTATTTATTAATTGTATAAAAAATAATTTCATTCTCGCCGTTTGTGTACTAAAATATTTTGATAAAAAAAATGATATAGCCGAATAAGGGGATGAAAATGCCCCCAACCATGTCGATAAACGCAATGCTCATATGAAAGAGAATAAAAATGACGTAGATTCCCCCAAAAACAGCCTCCTAGGGGAATCTATTGCAGACATACGAGACGCGTGTTTTTCATCTTTTATTTTCTTCTCAGCTTCTATTGCATGAACCAGGGCTGCAACAAATTTCAGAGACGGGGAAAATAGTTAAATTTGAAGAACATTTTGTAAACAATTATTTTAATCGGGAATAAACACCTTGATATTGTATTTTTTTGTTTCCGTGGTTGTCATCACATCGAAAGACTTGACACATGTCTCTCTACGTATGTCGATGCACTGAATCCGAAACTGAAGCCAGGATTGTCCCACCACCCTCCAGTTTTTTTTATCGCAAAAACACCTTCAAATTTACAATCTACATTTTCACGGTGTTTTTTCGCGATAAAAAGATTAGAAGATGATAGGGCAATTCAGGCTTCAGATTCGCATTGTCGATTTACATAGAGAAACATGTGTCAAATCTTGGGTCTGACAACAATCCCCGAAAACAAAATATACAATTTCACTTTTTTTCGTGATTTAAAACAACCGGAGAGTGGTGGCGCAATTCTGGCTACAGATTCGAAGTCAGCGTGTCGACGACAAAATAGAGAGTCATTGAGTCTTGTCAAGTCTTCGACTCTGACGATAACCCTTGAAAACAAAATCAATAAAAAATTAATACAGTTATAGGACGGTTTTTTGCAATTAAAAAAATGGAGGGGGTGGCTCAATTCTGGCTTCAGATTTGGATTCAGCGCGTCGAAGTACAATAGATAAAATCAAGTCTTTCGATCTGACAACAACCCCCGAAACAAAAAATATGTAAAATACAATGTCACGACTTTTTTGGCTGCACCACGTGTTAGAGGAAGTAGTTTACTCTGTATAGCAACAGGATATATCCGCGTTTCGTTACCAGCGATAAGAGTTGCCAAAATCCTTCGTTTTCCGGCGCACAATTACATAACTTTCTCTTCTTACGAAGTAAGTGAGAAAGTAAAAAGGTAAGACAGTTTCCGAGAATGTTCTTTTTATAATTTACATTACTTTTAACAAGAAATTACGTGAAAATTTCTTGTTTCTTTAAAAAATTGTATTTGACATTTTTAACTGATATTTGAAAACAAATTTTGAGTCAAAAATTTCTATCTTCAATTTTGTAGTTTTGAAATGCTAACTTTTTACAATTTTGTAATTTTCGAAAATATAGAGTTTCCCGAAAATAAGACTTGCATCATATTCCTTACCGCCCTTTGTTAAAAACAAGAAAATTTGATGAAAAAATGAAGAGCGGTTTTGAGAAAAATGATTTTAGGAATTGCATTAATTTCAGACAGAAATTACGCGAAATCTACTCGTTTTTCAAAAAAATGTACTTGACCTTTTAAAAAGAGCGGATTTTTTGGAACAGACGGTGTTGAATGCAAAACTCTCTATCTTCAGTTTTTATATTTTTGAAATGTTAAATTTTTGCAATTTTTTAAAATACGGTGAGTTTGCTGAAAATAGAACTATTACTCTACCACTCTCAAAAAAACCTTCCATTGGTCATGCCCGAACGTGGCCTCCCTCCAAAGCTCCTAATATTTCCCCGCCTGTCTGCGCTCTTCCTCACAACATAGCTCTCTCTCTCTCTCTCTCTCTCTCTCTCTCTCTCTCTCTCTCTCTCTGTCTTTCTCTCGTGGGTCGCGCGGTCATTCAACACTGCGAGTTTGGTGATAACAAACAGATGAGTGAGAAGGATCAGACGGCAGCTTACGTGTTTCTACAGTAGGGGTTGTCCAATCGATCAACAGAAAATAAGCCGTGTCTTGAAGAAGAGTTTCGGTCTCCAGTCCCTGTTTGACCGTGGCTAGTGAGCAGTGACAGTGTGCTTTACACAATAGCTGCTGTTATTCACAAAAACCCAATTATTACAAATAACTCAAAGTATATCCACATTCCTCTCCGTCTTCCACCGTACCATCCAATAGAACTTGATTGGGGGTTTATAAAAGGGCGCGAGGCAGCAGAAACAATTGGTGCATCCTTAAAAGAAAAGGAAACGTTTTGCAGAGAAGCGTGTGCACAATACGATGTATTCATTTCTTTGGACACTCCTGGGGGTGCGAATTCCTCTTTTGACGAAGGCAGAGGCAGTTATGACTTAAGAGGGCAGTGATAACGACTGACGGTTAGCGCGATCGCTGCGTCTTGCAGTCACCTCTCCTTGTCGCCTACGCGCTTCCTTATCGCCGAGAGGGGAAATCTCAGCTGCCGAAGGGTGGGGACAGCCTCCGAGACTTTACCAAAGGTACGTCCGCCGTGATGGTTTTTTTGCGAGCGGTTCACCTATAGCACCATATTTTTTAGCATCCCTTGAAACGTACGAGGATAAAATTTAAACATTAAATTCGGAGCGGTTTTTGAAAAAGATGGTTTAAAAAAATTAAAATTACCGATGTTCCGCGCAAAATTATACGAAAACAACTCATACGAGGGTTGGGGCATAAGACATGGCATTTTTTGTGAGATTATGATCACGGATGGAAAATTTGATTTGATTCATTTGATAAAAATAACAGTAAAACTGTGTATGACGTATGGGGGAGAAGATTATTTGCACACGTTTTCTTGAGTACCAGAATCCCATACCAACATTTAAGCGATAGTTGAAAACTAATGAAAGTTAAAATAATAATAATAATAATAATAATAACAATAATTTTAAAAAGTGCGGAATTATCAACATTTGAAAAACTGTATTTTCGTTCCGGAGTTATAGGAAAACTATTTACAACGATTAACGAACTGATTAATTTTTCTTCTTTGCTAACAAGATATTAACTCACCTTCAGCTCTACTTCTACCACTGTAAACAAAATAAAACGTGCGCATAGTGCAGGCTATATTTATGTCCAGAAGCAAAACAAGGAACTATCTCAGCATTTGCTCAATGGATCAGAGAAACTGGACAAAAACCTGATCGAGATGGGGGTCGTTGACCCGGAAGCTGAAGTACATAACTTGTTACAGGCAAATTAAGACTTTTTTTAAAATTATACAATACAAATGTAAACAAATCTACAATATATCATTGTTTTGATAAAATAAGCATTATTTTTCTTTTTGATGATCGGCATTGTCCCTAATTGTATAGAAACAGTTATGCAGCAGAGAAAATTTTACTTTTAACTTAAATTTGTGTATCGAATTTAATTGTTTAATGTCATCTGGCAATGCGTTATAAAGTAACAGTATTCTACTATGTGGATTTCTTGTAATGAGCTGATACTGACACATGAAGAACGTGATTTCTACGACGTGTGTTATAATTATAAATATCATTATTGCATGAAAATGTTCCCACCAATAAGTAAGTCAGGTTTGACAAGTATTACAGATTCGTAAATAAATAGGCAAGGCAATGGTAAGATTCCAAGCTCAATGAAAAGATGCTTTCAGGAATCACGTGGATGGGATTTTTTCATTATTCGAATAATTTTCCTTTGCAATCCAAAGGTTTGGGTACTACAGGATGAGCTTCCCAAAAATAGTATGCCTTATCTCAGGCGGGAATGTGCGGTTGCAAAATACACGCAACGAGCTGCATGAAGGCTGACAGAATTTAAAAGAGTTCTGAATTCATAACATAATGAACTTCACTTAGTGTTTAATTCTGATATGTGTGAATGAAAGTGTGAAACGTACACTTCCATGTTACATATACACAAGAAAGGACAAGGTATTAACTTGGTGCATGGACATTTAGCGACACCAAAATCGTGTTTCTCATATTATTTAGGTAGTATTTGAAATGTCACTACTGGTGTCTTGTTCCAAATCATTTTAACATACACGAGTTCACAACTTTCCAAAGGCATAACATTTTATAGGCCCAATTAAACAGATGCTCGATTACCACACATATCATCGCGTTCCGCACACTCACAAGTCATTACGCGCGTGGCTGATCACCGCCTTCTATAAATTTTTATACGCATCCGCGCAGACACTCTCCCGCCCATCTCGCGACTGTCCGCTATGGCAGATATTCCACCCAGGAGCTTTATTTATTTACTTTACGTCAAAAAACAGTTGAAACTGCGTATGACGTGCTACGGGGAGAAGTGAATTCTGTGCACATTTTCAAAATTCTGTCATCCCTACACTAAGTCATACACTACATGAATTTTGAAAATTAAAAAAAACAACTAATGTAATAAAATCTATTTTCAAGGATTAATAAGCAATAAATTTTGGGCTCTTGTCCATGATGTCCTTCGTCAAGTAATAATACTTCCTGCCGCAACAACATGGAAACGATAATTTGAATAACAATATTTCCCAATGAATTCTAGAAGACGTGCACAGATAATGAAGTTGCATTTATGTCCAGAAGCAAAACAAGGGGCCATCTCAGCATTTGCTCAATGGATCAGGGAAACTGGACGAAAAACCTGATCGAGATGGGGGTCATTGACCCGGAGGCTGCAATACAATACTTGTTACAGGTTGTTTATACACATTTATACAGTCAAAATGGTAAATCATTCATTATGTATCATTATTAAAATTAATGTTAGTTTTCTTGTGATGTTCAGTATAGTCTCTAATTGAATAGAAACAGTTATGCAGCAGAAACGATGGATACTTCACTTTGGATTTAAACTTTTCTATTGAATTTAATCGTTTAATGTCATCTGGCAAAGTGTTGTAAAATAATGTACATGTATTTAATGTGAATTTTTTGTAATGAGCTGTTGATACTGTCACCTGATGAATATGATTTCTACGTCGAGTGTTATAGTAGGAGCTATATAGGAGCTTCCACCAATTGCCTGTGACATTGTCGGGGGCTCCTTCCCTGAAGAAGGGCTGTCTTGGAGTGCGAGCGCCGCTCAAAGCGGGTGACCTTCATCTCGCACGGCGGCTGGCAGACAACTCATTTCACATTGCTCACAGAGCTGGTGTTGTGAACACACGTTAGTACATTTCTTTATCGCAACAAATAAAATGGAGTGATCCACTAACATTTCTTATAGAAGAAATAAAAAAATAGTAGCCATGGCTTCTGCCCCAATCCTCATATTTTCGAAAAATTAAACACAGGTCCTACTTCAAGGTCTGCCTTTAAAGAACAATTTCATTCAGGAAATAATCTCTATCTTCAATATTGTAATTTTAGCAAGACGCATAATAATAATAATAATAATAATAATAATAATAATAATAATAATAATAATAATAATAATAATAATAATTATAATAATAATAATTATAATAATAATAATAATAATAATAATAATAATAATAATAATAATAATAATAATAATAATAATAATAATAATAATAATAATAATAATAATAATAATAATAATAATAATAATAATAATAATAAGACAAAAGAAGGAAGCCTCGAAACAAGTGCCGCTACCCGAGGAGCGTCGGAGCGCCTCTGGAGCCACCGCTGGGGGTGACAGCGGGCGAGTCGGTTGTGACCAGGTACTGAGTCGGCGGGTCCTGGTCGGGGCACCCGAAGAAGAAACAGCCGAAATAACAAGACAGTTTGCCGGTATCTCAACCGACAACCACTGCAGCAGGACGCGTACGACGACGTATACAATGGACATCGGAAATGAATAGGGATGTTATTCGTTGCTATATGCGAAGTACAAAGGCAGGTACCGACACCAAAGCATACAGGCAAGAAATGTATCGACATTTCATAGAGTTATACCCTCACATGGTAAGTAAAGTGACCAAAAACAATTTAGCAGACCGCCGAAATGCAATCATCCGATTAAATCTCCTATCGCCGCTTGAAATAGCTGATATTAAAAACTCAGTGCTAACTGAACTGTGTCTTACAAATAGCGACCCACCACGTCCTTTAAGTGGAACTGGCACCCTTGCACAGCAAAATCTCTAATTGAAGGACTTACTGAGCACCCACCGTTTGTTAGCTGAGATGCCATCAAACCTGGGAGGAGAAAAAAATACAAGTATGCATGAGCTGAAACAGAAACCGAAAACCAATCTCATTCAGTTTCTCGGGCTAGACCCCTTAGTGCGCCAAAATATCCCCAAACCTAAATTTTCACATATCTTCTGGCAACAGTTGAATTATCTCAATGAAAATATTCTACCTGATCTAATCCCAGAATGTAATGATATAACTGATGTGTATCACCTTATATACTGCAGTGCTCACACAATAGCAAATCCTCCGAGGAGACCGACTAACAATTGGAATGAGCAAAGACAAAGAAAAGATAACCGCGAACCTGCCTGGAAAAGCGGATAGAGAAGTGGATAGGGGATATCGGCAAAAATTGGGACGATTGACTCGGTATCGAAGGGGAATACGGACAAAAGCTTTGAAGAGAAAAGTTTCCAATATAATAAAGCCAAGAAGTCTAGACCATCTTAATGACAATGACATCTTAGAAATAATGGATAACTATACTCAGAAGTTGAAGTATTTTGCCACAGGCTACGCAGATACATGATATCTCTGAAGCGAAAAAAAAATAGAAAATTTTTGGAAGAACGAAAATTTTACAGAGGCTTATCTCAAAAACCGGTTTCCTTCTCTAACGGAACACCTGCTCTTGAATCTATTACAAACGTTTGGTCAGACATATGGGAAAATGGCAAAATACACAATACAACCACTCCGGTTCTCCTTGAAGAAAAACGCAGATCGCAAAACCTGTCGGAAATGCGCTCCACTAACATTTCTAGTGAGGAAATTAAGAAAGCAATTTGTCGCATGAGCAACTGGAAATCTCCAGGACCGGATGGGATACATGCCTTCAGGCTCAAGTACTTCACCAGTGTGCATGAGAAGCTGGCAGAGTGCTTAACAGCTACTGCATCAACCAGACACTGCACCAGCATTCTTAACTACCAGTAAAACTCTGCTCCTCCCAAAAACCGAAGAAACTACCAATCCTGCTAACTACAGGCCAATCACGTGCTTATCTGTCTTCTACAAATGCTTGACAAAGATATCACTGACAAGATTAATGAACACCTCGAAAAGTGCAACATTATGACAGAAGAGCAAAAAGGTTGTTACAGACATTCAAAAGGTTGTAAGGAGCAAGTGATGATTGACTTTGTAATCACTCATCAAGATA
This sequence comes from Teleogryllus oceanicus, assembly GCA_964035755.1. Classification (NCBI taxonomy): domain Eukaryota; kingdom Metazoa; phylum Arthropoda; class Insecta; order Orthoptera; family Gryllidae; genus Teleogryllus; species Teleogryllus oceanicus. The sequence continues at coordinate 353,015,887 of CAXIVR010000001.1, read as the reverse complement.
TGAAAGGAAACAGGAATCTTAGTTTCACCTATATTGATTATCAAAAGGCATTTGATTCTGTTCCGCACTCCTACCGTATAGAGATTATGCTAATGTATAGAGTAGATGCAACACTAATACAGTTTTTTCAAGAAATCATGAAAAAATGGATAACAGTACTGCAACTGACAACCCCCGAGGTAAAGCTGACATCAAGGACAATACAAATTAAACGGGGTATCTTTCAAGGTGACTCATTCAGTCCACTCTGGTTCTGTATGGCCCTCAATCCATTACGTCGAGCTCTTAATGAAACGAAGTATGGATTCAAAATTAAATCATCTAAAGGTTCCCATACAATAAGCCATTTACTCTACATAGATGACATGAAAATATATGCCAACTCTCCTACACAATTGCGCAAAATGCTGGATATAACAACAAAGTTCAGTACCGACATACATATGTCATTTGGCCTTTGTAAGTGCACATCACTACACCTTACAAAAGGGAAAATAACCCAAACTAGTGGCTTTGAAACAGAGAAGGGTGTCATCGAAGACCTGACAGCCGAAGAACTGTACAAGTACCTTGGATTCCAACAATTGCGAGGTATCAATGACACTCTTATTAAAGAGAAAACTTCTACCGAAGTAATGATAAGGGTAAAATCAGTTCTGAAAACGCATCTTCATAGGCGGAATAAAGTCAAAGCAATCAATACATTCGCTATCCCTGTTTTGGGTTCCACTTTTGGAGTGGTGAAATGGTCCAAGACAGATTTGGAAAATATTGAAAGACAAATCAAAGTCAAGATAAGCAAACACAGAATGAGGCATCCCAAATCAGCAATTGAAAGGGTAACTCTACCTCCATGCAAGGGAGGAATTGCAGTGTCCTTCAATTACACTGCAAGCAAATTCAAGACCTAAGGGAATACTTCCATTCTAAGCAGGATAAACACATGTATGAGATATTGTGCTCCGCAGACGTAAATATAACACCATTAAAACTGCAAAAGGAGTGTCGGGAGAGCAGGCGTGAAGCAATAGTAGCCTTAATGTTCAGAAACAGTGGAACTGCGGAAGCGAGAAATAGTTACTTGTTACTACGTAGGCAATACGAGGCCACAATTAAGAAATCGAAGAAATCTTGGCAGGAGAGTGAGACAGCAAGAATAGAGGCAATTTTAAGAAACAATCATAATAAATCAATTTGGGACGTTATAAGATCACTGCGTAATAAAAGAAATGTAAGTAATGCAATTTCGTCAGACGCGTGGGAGCAGTACTTTTCACGGGCGCTCGCAATAGCGAATATTGAAACAGGGATAGATATTATCATGGATCGGGATGTCCCTGAATTAGACGAACCGATAACCTGGAATGAAGTAAACAGGGCTATGCTAGCCATGAATAATAAGAAGGCAGGCGGCGCGGACGGCATTCCGACACAATTTATTTCGGAATTGTGGCACATAGACCCAGAGAGTATTCTATATTTATTTAATGCAATAGTTGATTCCGGATCATATCCAGAAACGTGGAGTACAGCGATCCTCCAACCGGTCTTTAAGAATAAAGGTGATAGGAATTGCCCACAAAATTATCGCGGAATTAGTCTTTTACCAGCGCTGAGCAAACTATTTTGTAAAATACTCAACGGGCGACTGAGTGAATGGGCGGAAAAGCACAGTAAAATATCAGAATTGCAAGCAGGCTTTAGGAGAGGCTTCGCGACTACCGACAATATCTTTGTGTTAGATACCCTAGTAAAGCAGGCGCTTGCGCGTAAACGGGGCCACTTATATTGCAGTTTTGTAGATTTCGAAAAGGCTTTTGACTCTATCAATAGGGAAGCTTTATGGCAAAAACTTAATGAGCTAGGCGTCTCACGCAAAGTTTTAAAAGTGTTGCAGAGCATATACGAAGACGTAAATTTCTGTGTCAGGTGCGGTGATGGAAGTACAACGCGAAAAATAAAATCGACAGTAGGAGTAAGTTAGGGCTGTCCTCTCTCACCGCTATTGTTTATCTTGTATATAAACGATTTATTGACGTGGTTACAGGAAGCGGATACATCTGCGCCGGAAATTGAGGGCCTGAACATTCCCGGACTACTATATGCTGATGATTTAGTTTTATGTTCGGAGACTATTGACGGCTTACAGAAAAGTTTAAATATCCTAGAAACGTACAGTGAAACATGGGGATTAAAAGTAAATATTCAAAAAACCAAAGTAGTTGTCTTCAAAAATGGATTTATCTGGGGTAACAAGGAGAAATGGTTTTACGCTCAGGAGGAGATCGACCGGGTCAAAACATTTACATATCTTGGGGCAAAATTTTCCATGAATGGGGGATGGAATAAGCACATTAAAGGCGGCGCACAGTAAAGGAAGAATTGCGCTCAAAGAAATCGTTTGCGCAGTGCGCAGGGTTCCGGAATTGCCTTTAAAGGTGTGCGATACAATGTTTAAATTGCTAGTTCTCCCAGCAATGAATTATGGGGCAGAAATTTGGGGAGTGGATAGGATAGATCGACTAGAAAGCGTCGAAACAGATTATTTCAAATTAATTACCGGAGTCTCTAGATTCGCAGCAAATGCCGGAGTCCTAAGAGAGGTCGGTAGTGTAGGAATTTGGAAAGATTTTAAAATGAAACCCATTAAAATTTGGATCAAATTAGCAGGTGAACAGGCTGACACACTTATACATAGATGTTTTCGAGTGCAGTTACAGGGAAGCAACCAACGCTACTGGTCGTATAAAATTAAACGGCTACTGGAACGTTCAGGTCTGGGAGACGTTTCTCCGGAGATGGTGGGAGATAGGGGAACACGTGACAGAACGGTTAATTTCGGATAGACTTGCGGATATTAAAAGGCAAGAGATCCTGGCAGCAACGGCCGAAAAACGTTCGCTAGTTGCGCAAATTCACGAGAGTCCGTTATGGGGTTGCGAACGTTACGTAAACACACTGCAAAAGGACGCAAGAGGGGGATATGCTTGGTTCAGGGTCGGGGGGTGGATGCAACGTAGATTAAAGGACTCTAATGGTAATCGCATCTGTGTGCTTTGCGGTGATAGGGAAGACTGGATCCACATCCTTTTAATTTGCAGTGCGACCGAAACTTGGAGAGGAAAATGGATGGGAATAGTAAATTACTACTTCCAACATAGGAACGTAACGCTCACCCAAAACATTCTAGGTGATAAAAGAGCTAACTTCATGAAAGAATTAGGAACATTTCTCGGAAAGGTTCGGACCACTAGAGAAACTGAAATTAAGGAGTGGGAAAACAGCATTGGTTAGTACGAGCAAAGCCTAGACTGGAGATAAATAAATAATAAATCAATAAACTAACAGTAATTAAGTTAGTAAGTTATGTTAGGTTAGTAAACAGTACAAAAAATAAATTGCAAAAAAAAAAAAAAATTAAAAAAAATTAAAAAAAAATAAGTTAAATAAATTAAAATTAAATTAAATTAAAATAAAAGAAAAAGAAACGGTTAAAATAAAACACATTAGGGGGCGAAGGGAAGTGGGAATCGGAAATGTTAGGGCAGAGGCGTTGGTGCGGACGATTTTCTGTGGTGCTGTTTGTTTTCAGGTGCGGTGGAGGCCAAACACTGGAAGGAGAATGCCTGACGCCCGCGCCAAATAAATAAATAGTTAAAAAACCGGATAGAGTAGCATGTACTCGGCTTCTGACGGCAGGTTTTTCCCCCTTCAGGGTTTTTTTCCTCAGCCGTACCTTATGGTCGGTCTCGTTTCTGCGGCTTTGATGCGATGGAGAAACCATTTGGGGTGAATACCAGAAGGCGAAAGGTTAGAACGCGGTAGAATGTAGGTATTGTAATGGCTTAAAGGCCTTCGGCCTAGCCACATTGCATCAAGTTTTCTAATTTGGCTGTAATAATTACCTATTAAATAAATAAATAAAAATTAAAACTTCAAAACCAAAACCAAGATCTGGAAAATACCTGGCAATCTATGGAAGAAAAAATACTGTCTTGTAAGCTGAAATCTTTACACTGTTTGTATCCCCATCAGCTTGAAGATACAAATGTTGACAGCATATTTTCGCATCTTTGGTTAACTGCAGGTAACTTGTATGGAGAAACCGCTGGATTCATGATGGCCATTCAGGACAGAGACATTAGCACACGAAACTACAGAAAATATGTATTAAAAGAATCACTGAACGATAAATGTAGGTTATGCTCAACGGAGTCGGAAACAATTGAGCACATCACTGGGGCATGTAAAATTTTGCTGGAACGGAATACCTGCGACACATAACAACATTGCAAAAATCGTTCACCAATCTCTGGCTGTTAAAGATCATCTTAGTGTGGAAAACGTACCATACTCTCAGTACCAACCTCCCGCCGTCTTGGAAAATGAATCCATGAAGATGTATTGGGATAGGGAGATTAGAGCGTATAAGTCTATCACTGCAAATAGACCAGACATTATAGTGCAAAATAAAACAAGAAGGACGTCACCGCCATCGATATTACGGTACCACTGTCACTGTCACATCTCCACTCCGCATACACGAACAAAGTCACAAAATACCAAGAGCTAGCAGATGAGATAAAGAAGATTTGGAAAGGAAAAAAGGTTCAGATCCGTTCCCTGACAATTTCTACAACCGGAATAATACTAAAATCCCTCATCAAACATCTGCAAGAATTGAATATAAAGCATATACTAGCAACAGTACCAAAAGCAGTCATTCTAGACACCTGTCACATTGTCAGAAAAACTGCCACTGATTTGTCTGATATGTAGTGTTAGAGGTCCTGGAAGTAAATGAAGATCTTGCCCGTTACTTGCTCTGAACCGTACGAGTGAGCCTAGCCACAATGACATCTGTGACAGGTGAATGTTTCGCCCCCGCGTGGGAAAAGTGCATAAGTGAAATAATAATAATAATAATAATAATAATAATAATAATAATAATAATAAAATAATAGATAATATTGTATCCAAGCATGTAAAAAAGAAAGCGCATAATTTGTCAGTGGGCTGGATTGATTTCCGAAAGGCATTCGATTCTATTCCGCATTCTTGGTTGCAGCGAACCCTTCAACTCTACAAGGTTCATCCCTCTATCATTACATTTCTTACAACGTGTATGAACAGTTTGCGAACAACACTGCTTGTAACGCGAGGGAAATTCAGTTACCAGACAGATACTTTAAAAATTTGTAGAGGCATTTTTTAGGGAGATAGCCTAAGTCCGCTCTGGTTTTGCCTAGCATTAAACCCTTTGAGTAGGATGTTGAATGCTTCCAGCTATGGGTATGCTTTGAAGAACCCCAAGAAGATCATTTCCCACCAATTATATATGGATGATCTCAAGCTCTATGCTAAAGGGCCAGAACAACTTCGCAGCATGCTGACACTAGTAGAAAGCTTCAGCAGCTCTGTTTGTATGGATCTTGGTTTGGAGAAGTGCGCAGTAGTTCACGTGAAGAGGTAGCGTCCAGGGAAAACAGAGAATGAACCTCATTTGATGGAAGATTTGAGAATTCAAGAACTCTTCAGTGGCGATGAATATAAGTATCTGGCCTCCAGCAGCTCCTAGGAACTGCGGATGAAAAATAAGAAAACAAGTGGAAAGAAAGGTTCTCTCTCGTGTGACGAAAATCTGCAAGTCCTGTATTAATTCAAGAAACAAATTTACAGGAATTAACACCTGGGCTCTTTCAGCAGCATCACATACATTTGGAGTTGTCAAGTGGTCTGAGACATCTTTGCAAGCCTCTCGATAGAAAAGTCAGAACACTTCTATCAAAATATCGGATGCATCATCCTCGAAGTTCCACCGAAAGGCTGTATCTTCAAGACATCATGGGGGGTGTGGACTGTTAAGTCTTGAAGTTATGTGTCGCCAGCAAGAAAACAGCTCAGAAATTATTTCACCAACAACGAATCCATGACGGCCATTTAGCACAAGATCACGGCTATACATCTCTGAAGCTGCTCCAGGAAGATCACAATCCAAGAGTTCCGAAACCTGTGGACCGAATTGAGCAGTGGAGATCAAAGGAACTCCATGGCAGGTTTGCTACTGCTCTTCAAAGTAACTCCATAGATATGAAGAGATCGACTGCATGGCTGAGAACAGCTGGGCTTTTTGGGGGACGGAAGGATTTGTACTGGCCATTCAAGATCAGGTAGTAGCCACTAATAACTACAGGCGATATATTATGAAAGAGAACATCAGTGACAAGTGTCGCTCTGTGTAAGAAACCACCGAATCTATCCAACATATCTGCAGTGGATGCTCTGTTGGCACAAACAGATTATTTACAACGTCATAATAATGTAGCCAAAATCATCCACCAAGCTCTTGCTAAAAGATCGGACCTGATAAAGGAAAGCCTGCCATACTACAAATATCTACCAGAACAAGTTTTGTCTAATGAGAGAACAAAAATCTTGTGGGATACTCCCATTGTTACAGATAGAACAGTGGAAGCAAATAAGCCTGATATTGTCGTATTCGACAAAACTTACTTAGGGCAAAACAATTGATATCGCAGTCCCACTGGATCTAATCTGCTGACAACTATTGCAGAAAAGAGGAGAAAATATCAGCCACTCTCAGTTGAGCTGAAAAACTGTACAAACTAATAGAGGTAGATATTGACCGTGGTTATTTCAACTAATGGGCTTGTGGCTGAAGATTGGAGGATTGTGAAAGAAAACTCCATCTACATGAGTGGCACCTCAGAACCATGCAGAAGGCCGTGTTGCTGGCAACCACCAACATAGTGCGCAAGGTTCTCTCCCTAAATCATTGAAGCGGAACTTGAGTGCACTGGAGCAAGAACTTCTCACCATCTGTCTCACCATATGTGTTGACGTTCTGTCCTTGAGTTATACTTGAAAACTCCGGAAGAGCGTGAAATTTTAAAATATGAAATAATAATAATAATAATAATAATAATAATAATAATAATAATAATAATAATAATAATAATAATAATAATAATAAACACCTGAACTTTTCGAAATGTCAGGAATTTTCAACAAACATGAGCCCTGCACCATTCTGCGCTGCCTGCGCCGCCAGCCGAATTCGTTTATTACGCTCCGTGAAGTCACGAAGGTTAAGGGAATTCGAGACTCGCGGGTTCTTGGTTGGGTGACTGACCAGGAACCCCGGGATCTAACGGCGTTGAGCCCCTGGCCGAAGGATAAAAGGCACTGACTGAATGCGACTGACAAGACTTGACTAGTATAGTAATTACTGAGTAACGGAGGATTACTCCAAAGAAGGCGCTCAACGCCCAACAAGGGGTAAAGAGACGCGCTGCATCAACAACGACGCAACAAATAAAAAAATAAAAAAATAAAAACATTCTCTTACCCATTTACGCTATTAATGTAAAAAATCCTGATATTGTCATTACCACTGAGCAGATCATCTCATGAGAGTTTGTTTTATTTGCCAAATCCCGATACAGGATGAGTTGCCCAGCAATTGGGGACGCAATGTCAAAATTAAATTGTGTGATCATCAACACAATGACATGACCTAGAAGTTAGTAGCATTTTATTCTGAGACACCTGTATACTAATAAGATTTTCACTTTTCTCTCAAGAGTAATGCAAGTAAAACCACAGTTATTCACAATGAATAAATAAAATTTGTCATGTGGTAAAAATAGCAAAATTTTTTTTTTAATTTAAGGATATAGATAACACAACATTCTTCAATCCACTATTCCCACCAAAATGCTCAACACATTCAAATAAGTCTGATGGAAAGATGTAAGAACAAATTGAAGATACGGTGAATAATCAAAATAATTTTAATTTGAAAAAACATACATGAAGTATGCACAAGATGATGCACATCATAGCAATGAATGTTAAATTAGAAGACATGCACACCAGCCAAAAGACTCAAGGCTTCAGACAGGAAGAAGAAAGTTTCACTTTTAATTTTCAACACATTTAGAATACTTCCATCAAGACTGATAAAGCTTGAAATGATTAAAAAAACGTGAAAATGATTCAACTCATATCAGCTATCAACAAATTAAGACTTTCAATTGACAAATAATTACTTTTCACCAATTTACTCAGGTAGATGGAATACCTTACTTCACAAAACCACATTCAAATGATTAGTTTAAAATGATGCAAGTAATATGAAAATCAGACCTTACTACATTTCTTATCACCAAGAATATTTCAGTAGTTACTACAATTAAAATAAAGAACAGAAGATCTAATCTTAGAATATAATTACGGCCAACGATAATTATAAAGATTTTCTCCAGACTATCATGACAATTCACAAAGATACAAGGATCCTTATCTAGCAATAAGAAATAATGAATCTTTGGAATATTGCAATAGAATATATGGAATCCATTGCAAAAGGAAAAGGGTAATAGTTGTTTATATATTAAGTGCTAAAAATCACTACTTTTTTCATAATCAAAATTGAGGGTTATTTTGTGAAGAGCAATAAGTCAAGGCAAAAAATGTGAGATTGTGTAAGAACAATTATTTGCACATGAATTACAATTTATTTCTAGAATCATATAAAAATATTTTTATTAGGAATATGTTTCATCTACTCTTCATGTTTAGTGAAACCAAGTACCAACTTCCTTTACCATCTCCCTGTAAACTTTTTTCACTGTTATGTTTTTGCTGAAGATATCTTGAAAACACAACTTCAGGCACACATAATCTCCCTCATTTTTATGTGATCTTAGAAAAAGGATATTTTATTGTTCAATTCCATATTATAAAATAGTTGCATCAAATATTAACAGGGAATATATCCTTTGCACTCTTTGCTGACTAAAAGCACTTTAGTAGTAAAAATACTAATACTTTAGTTTAATGTGTAACATACTGATAGGGTAAGTCTCTTCATACATTAGAGAAAATGTTATTCCCCTGACTACTAAATGTTAACAAGTTGAATGTTCACAATGTAAAAATAAACAAATAAATGCATGGCCAATAATTGTTTTAATTGATGTAAATGATATAGAAACATTTGGACATCATTGCAACCACTACAATCAACACTCATTCGATTAAAACCACTAATGCTAATTGTTAACCCCAATTATAATTTTCTTCACGGCTCAGTTTAAAGTTAGTTATCAAGTTTAACAGACATGAGATTCTTGAGGAACTCCATTGAGATTTAAATTAACATCATTTCATTTTCTCCAAAATTGCAACAATGTTTCTCCAGTTTTTGCTTCCCATTGTCTGCATTGATGAAAATGTGTTTATCACAGATATCAGCTACGTTTAAACATACACAAACATTTTTTAAATGTTCCTTGCAATTAATGCCCAAATATAAATATAAAGCAGTACCATGGCACTGCAAAGTTCAATAAACAGATGAGGAAAATGAGCAGCAAATGGTAAAAAATGATCACATAAATACTGATATTCACTCAAATTTCAAGACCACTAATGTTAATAAATACTATTAGCACAGAACACATACTTTAGGCACAAGTGATTTTGAATTACTTTGTTTCACAGGAGGATAAATTTGAAAATATAATATTTTCCTTCTTATAATGAAATAATACACAAATTACTCAATATAATTATCTTCTGACTTGATTGATACAGAAATTTCAAAATGTATGAAATATACCAATATAAATATGACTTGTAAGTACTTCTGAATTACAATGAAATTGGAGAAGACAATACCAAAACAAAATCAGATGAAACTTTCTTCTCACTCTAAAAATAGCAACCAATGCAACATTTGTATTTCAACAGCAAACACACCTTCTATATTCCCCAGACAATATAAAATGATACAGCTGTCAATGAATGCAAATACTACAATTTAGGAGAAAAATATTATTTAATTTTACTTGAATTACTGCAAGTTCCTGTCTAAACATGATATGGAAAAGACATAGCATTGTCAGTCCCTAATCTGACCATGTATGTATGTATATACACATGCCAATTTTCACCTACATACTTGCAACCACATGTTTTAAATACATTACCATATCATTATATGGTTAAACTCCTCTGAGCAACACATTTGTATAAATTTGTACTTTTAACACTTCACAGACTTTTCATTACATGAATTAATATTTAACTTAATAAAATTGTTCCATTGTGATTATTTAAATAAGTTGAGGGAATCTGTTCATGTAGTACATCAGTCCACACTACAGCAGAATACTATGAAAATTTGCAACTCTTCAATAGTAAATAATGAAGACCCCCATCACATTGAAATAAAATCATTGAATAAAATAATTAATATTAACAATTAAGCACATAAATAAAACAAAGATTATGAAGAACTTAACAATTTCCAAATAACAAGCATTTCTTCATCCGAGATTGGCATGCACAGATATTGTCTCACAACAATAACAAAAAACAATCCCTTAAAACTTCCTTCTTAAAACCTCTTGTATAAATCTATGCCATCAATAATTTCACTTAAAAAGACCCAAAAGAAAACACATCAATGCTTACTCAATGCAATAATGTTTGCATTCAGGATACATTTCAGCCATTAACAATCAAAATATTAAAACTACATCTTCAACAACAGTGAATGTGTCAATCTCTACATTCTCTGTAAAAATAACTGCTAAAGACACCGAACAAAAACAAATTGTGAATGAAAAATGTATACTCAGGTAAGAGCAGTAAATATACACATTCACTTGCAAAATGAATTTCCAATTATTCATTTGCCAACTTGCTGTTATTGCAATAGCCGCAGACTTCATATTGGCTAGGAATGAATTTTATGTTTTCTCACACCAATTGTATCCCAAACTTACAATTTGTTGGTGACAAACAATGCACTCAAATATCACATATTCAAATCATAAAAATTCTTTGAACTGTGATCCTTTCTAAAACTATAAAAATTCACTGATTATTGTAAAATAATGGTCAACTAATCTTCTTTCAAGTATTTAAACAAAGGCCAAGTCTTTTATTAATACAAGAATCAATTTAAATTGTAATTATTAGGAGTTCCAAATTTGAAAAAAAAAAAAGTACATGCTTCTAATACATTATTTTAAAAATTCACCAGTAACAACAATTTCATTGCTGAGCAACTATTAATGTTTGTAGTAATGGTCAAAATACTTGAATTTTCCTTAGGATTCAAACATCAGCTGAAATTTACATTTTTCATAGCAATAGTCATCACTTAACACCACATGGCATTAAAACAGAACAATTAATGATAGAATCAAAACCTATTGTACTAAATCATGCAAGTCTGAGAATTTTTACATATGCATAACCAATCTACAAAAAATGAAGTTTTGTGCAAAAATGGACTTTTCTACACTAGCAATAAAATTCTGTAAATAATAAAGCAATTTGCAGAAAATGCATGAGGAATACAATATTAAGATTAAAATATTATTATGCAATACTTTTAAAATATCAACAAATAACCATTGCAAATGAAGTTTAAAATGAAGTGTCAATTTCCAATTTAAAACATGAATAATTTCTGCGAAAATTATCTCTTTGCCTAACACAATATAAGAATTCTTGATTTCGCTTTATCTAATTTCAAGATGTTAAATAGTTAATTTATAGCACAGAAAACTCCATTTCTAATTAAGACACTTCCCACATGAAAACATTTTCAATGCAAGAGTGCATTACACAAAACAAAATAAATACAATTAACAGAAACCAAAGCAACTACACAATCAATATACCATATTTACTTATATTACAAGTAAAAACCTTGAGTTTTACCACAACGTCTTCATTGTTAACTGCTTAAAATATGCTAAAATATTTAGTATTCAATTAAAATGCATAATTTTCATTACAAGATGCTTTAAATATATTTCATAATGACCTAAAGCAAGTGAAATAGCCACACTGCTATTGAATATAGAATATACAGAAAGAAGAACATATAAACAAACGAAGAGTACAAAAGAATTCAGACTCCGTCACCATTTGCATATGTGACTAAGTGTTTACATTAGTTTGAAATGCTGAAGTGGCCTCATCGTCCCTTGTTGGTTTCACATGACGAAAATTCGAAAAACTACCAAATTTTACATTAGTACAGTTTTCTGACCTAAACCTACATACCATATTTACAAATAGTATGATCCATTTCTAGGTTATATTTTTCAAACCGTTTGGTCTCAATGGTATCTGAGCAACAAGTAGTTGCAGCAGGTTTTCATGTGTACAAACATATTTTGCTGTTAATTCATCAACCACTACACTACATACTTTTCTCAAGCTTCTTTACACATGACAGCAGCTGCAGAGAAGTTGCACAAAACATTGTCAGGCATCCATGTAGTGACCCAAAGCCTCTGATATGGACTAAGAACAAATGATTGCTAGGGCAAGTCTTCAACTAGGTAAAGAAAGTGGAAAAATACTTGTCTTGTTTAGAGGTACATAAAATCAAGTTGCAGATTCTCTTTTCCAATCCAGCAAAACATACTATCCATCCCTTCACTCTCATGCATCATGCTCATGGCCAAATCAACAGATTTTTTATTTAATAATATTTGTCAGAGTAAGTTTAATTTTTCAAGGCACCAAAGAAAGGGTAACAATGTTGAATTTCTGTTAAATTAGAGAATTTAATGTTGAATATCCTTGGACATTTTTGACAGTCTCTGCACAGCTCTCATATAACCAACATGAAAACTACTGGTAGTTGCACAAGAGCAAAAAATTAAAAGATTTACTAAGTCTAATAACACTGATATTACTCCACTTTTCTCCAAAAAACCTGTCAAGATAATTGATTCTATTGGTCAATAGCAGTATAGCCCATTCTTAGTTTCAAGCATTTTTCTATTTTACTTGAAACATTAGTGATGAGAAATGTAAAAATAGTAAATATGATATACTATTGCCAAACGAAAATAATACCAATTACATAAAAATAGGAAAGGTTATTACTTATCAAGACGGCAGATGGGATTATCATACACCATCTTCAAATCAACTTTGGGACCCACAAGATCTCTGATATTGTTTATTCCATACTTTATCATTGTAGGTCTGAAAAAAAAGTAAATAATGTAGTACATAAACTTTCATTACCATCATAAGTGTATTCTTACAATGATTCATGTGAATGCTGGAAATAGGAGACTATGTTGTTTGCAATTATGAAACACACTCAATAATGGAGTCTCATTCTCAATGAAAGTGTAAGGATTACCAAATGGTATGAACATTACAATAACAAACATTGTACAATTCACAATGGCCACTAACATACAGTGGCCGAGTTCTCAGTGTACCAAAGTTACATGAGATAACACAAAAGCACTGCAAAGATTGCAAAGGCACAGTATAACATGTTCCTCTTGCTCTTGGTCCATGATCAAATAGAATATACACTGAATCCTCTTTAAAATTAGTGTATTCTCAGCCACTCACCAGTGCTACAAAGTACCATTGAAATAACACACAATGACTACAGTGCTTGATAGAGAATGCATAAATCGTGAAATTTTCTATCTAGAGTAATATTGGAATGAGATTTCCTTCCTTTTTTCTCCAGTCATCTAAATTCCTGCAGAACTACTTTTGAAACATCACACCACCCTCTAACTGCTTTCAGAAACAACCATATACACAACAATGCTCTCTGAAGTGATTTATTTATTCCAAATTGGTATTCATCGAAACACGGGCCCTGAAAAAACAAATGTTCAGCAACCTTGATAGCAGGTGTACACACAGGACAGTACAGTACAGTACAGTATGAACCAGTTTGAATCTGTGAAGGAGGGCTCTGAAGCATCCATGACCTGTCAAAAGCTGCAGGAGATAAAAATTTACAATGCATATTACTTGTTTAATGTCAACTGGTAGCGAGTTTTAAAATAATATACATGTATTGTATGTGAATCTTTTGTCGTAAGCTATTAATACTAACATCCAATGAATATTATTACTATAGTGAGTGTTACAGTAATTGGTATCTGTAAAGATTGAAAGAAAGTACCTAACCTTGAGTAAGTCATTTTTTACAAAAATAATTGATTCGTAAATCAAGAGGCATAGCAATGATAGAACTTCCAAGCTTAGTAAAGTGAGGTTTAAAAGATCACATGGTGGGATTTTGCATACAGCTCTCTTCTGGAATCTAAAAGTTTGAGAGCTATAGCATGTTTCCCCAGAATATTATGCCATATATCGGGCAGGAATGACGACATTCACAAAATGTACCCTAAATGAAAATCTCAAAAGAGTAGAAATGTCCTAATGGAAGACTTAGTACATTCTCTCCCATCTATTTATATCTATTTTGTACTTTTTACGTATTTTTTATTTAGACTCATTTTATTCCATAATTTCATCTCTGATTACTGTAGAATTTTATTTTTAATACTTTTATTCTAAACAACAACAACATTAAAATTTGTTTTCAATTTCAATTTTCAGACATAATTATATTAATTTTTGTTCACACCTGATGATGCACAAAGCATATTATGAAACATTGTGTTCCAATATTATATGAAAAATAACAACAGTTTTTTCATTGGATGTTGTTAGAAAACGTAAGTCAATGACACAAGTTTTCATTTAATTTGCTCTCTCACCAAATGCCAATCAACTATTTTGATGCCTTAATAGACATAGTAATTTCCATACTATATAATTCAGATATTTATATTGAATTTTCTCTCTTGAAATGTCCCTTACTTCATTAATTCTCTTCTGGTAAAATGGTGGCCAAACCCCAGTGATGCATACATAAGTACTGGTCTCTGTAATGTGAAATGTAAAACTCTGAAGTTCGCTCTTCGATTGAAATCAGCTTATTTGATGTGTGTATCGACCCTCACACTTGAATCAAATATCACACCCTAATTTTTTATCTCTATAGTAGAAATAAAAGATTTGAGTATCTCTCTATCAAATAGGGATAATTGTGTCATGATCTTTTTCTCTAGAAATTTCTCTTGAATTTTACATTTTGAAAGTTTAAGTGATACTTCATTTATTGTACATCAAAGTGATAGTGAGTTTAATCCACATTGGGGCTATTTGCAATTCTCAAGTGTTCTAATTTCTCGGTACAAGCTGAAATCAACCCCAAACAAGAAACTGGAAGATAGCGTGTAACTTTTAATGTCATTAATAAAAATTAAGAAAAGAAGCAGGGCTAATGGAGTGCCTTGAGATATGCCTGAAGTAACTTTTATTATCTGAAATAAATGCCTGTAATTAGACTAAATGATATCTGTTCAATACATAACTTAGTATCCATTATATGAGAGAACCATGAAAAACCCAAAATTATATCATTTCTGTATCAAAATGGTAGGGCTAATTGTATCAAATGCTTACACAAAATCTGAGTAAACTACATCAACTTGAGAGTTTTCCTCCAACCTCTCAAAGACAAAATGTTGAAGAGTCAACATGTTTGTCACAGTGAATTTTTCCCATCAATGTGTATTGTTTATCACTAAGAATAGAAAGTATACTATCATATAGTTCATCTAAAATCAGAGATTCAAACAACTTAGAAATAGTGCACAATTTTAAGATCAGTCTGTAATTTTTTTATGTCAACTCAACTTCCACTTTTAAATATGGCGTTAATGAAACTAATTTTTCTCATCTGCAGAAAAACAAATTCATTGAAAATGAGACCTCATTTCTAATAAAATGTAAAATTTCAAAATATTACCTTTCCAAAGATAAACCCCACGCTATTACTGTTACTTCTTCAGGAAGTCCCATTGGAAGTAACATTTCTGGTCTGAAGATCCCAGAGTTGCCTACTTCCATCATTTTGCCCAGACCTTCATGATATCCAAATATTTCCATACTGGGTTCTGTATATGGGTTATAAGCTGGTTTAAATTCAAGTTTTTCAATACCCAACTTACCAAAGAACGTGGAAAGTGTACCTAAAAAGAAAGAAACATGTTTGTAAATAAAATTCAAAAAATCTTTCATAAGTATTGTTACATAATTTAAAAAATTCTGTCAAACTAGTAGTCATTGCAACATGAAACAAGTCCAAAACAAGGTATGCTGTCATCGCGTTCCTTCTGTTGAAATGTAAGATGGGGAAGGAGAGGAAGGTGCATGTGACATGACCACAATAAGACACCTATCTTGTTTAAAATGCTATATTACTTGACATGGCGACTGGAGAGGTACCACCCTTGAACAGCTTGCCACCCATACGAGTCAGGGCAGAGTGACCAAGCTGAGAGAGACCAAGAGAGCGAGCTCCAAGCAAGAAGGGCTGAAAGAGATGCTCACGTCTCAAGGGTGGTACCTTATAGGAGGGCACCTGCGACCCACAATGTAGGGGGTCTGTCTCAGCTGTTTCAGCAACGTGAAGCCCCACTGCATGAAACTAGGTCGCAGCTCGCCCAACCACAATGTTTAAATGTAATATTTAAAATTTTAATTTCAATTCAGTGGCAATTCACACAATTACAGATTTTAGAGTAGAGTATTTTAGAGTGCTCCAAATCTAGCAGTGAATAATGCTCTAAAATAAGCTGGAAAAATCAAACAAACATTTAGATTCAAAATTTGAGCTACTAGAAAAATCTCAGAGAATCAGAAGAAGTAGATTATTAGAGAAGAGGTTGGTAAACTAAAGATGGTCATAAGTGACATGATGTTAAAAATGTGAAATAGATTTAGTTAAGAGGCAAAAAAGATGTGAGATAATTGAGGAGTAATCCGAAACTGATATCAAATTACAACATACTTGCAAAAAGGTAAATAACTTTAAAGAGAAAATAGCTCAAAATGATCTTTTCCAGGAGTTTGAAAATGGAAACAAAAACAAAAAACACTATGTTCAGAACCAAGGAAAGAGAAGAAGGTAATCCAGCAGATAATACCACAAATTACAGGAATAAAGGTAGCAACAAGCAGAGATTCAACCATAAGCGTCAACATTATGTATACAAATACCGTGTCTATAATGGTTAAACAAGATCTGTTTATTTTAAGTCAAGTCAAATCAAACATTGTGTTAATCAGGGAACCAAAGACATTCTGGACTCCATTTTTACAGATTGCAGGTTACACTACCCATCAAAGAGATTGTGTTTAAAAAAAAGGGAGGGTGGATATAGTGAATGAAGTTGGAGGTTTTGCCTCCAAAATTGCCCATCTAGAGACGTTTGCAAATCCGTAGATAGGCGATGCAGCTTAGGGTATTCTCCAGGACTGTTGATAGCATCAGTCACATTGGCAATCTCAAACTTGAAACAATTAGCATAAGGAAGGAACCCATGATGATATTCAGAGACTTTACCCTGCAAACAATAGGAACGAGAGAGGCCCAATGTCTAATTGGAAAATGAGCGGAAGTTTGTAAGAACGTTCTATATGACCTTAGATAGTGGATACTAACCTTAGTCAGAAGATGGAAGAGGCAACAAGATACAGAGAGGGATTAATTCCAGACATCCTGGAACTAGTCATGGTAAATTAAGAAAACATCACAACACTAAACCTATGAACTGCAATTAGATGTAGTGATCACAACTATGAATCAAAATGAAACTAATTAAGTCACTGACATGAAGGTCTAACTACTTCAAAGCCAAAGAGGTCTACACATTTGAACCTGCATCAAATATCAACGAGATGGAAACAAACCCCATTCTAACTGACATTGAATTTAACAAAATTGAAATTGGACAAATCTGAACTAATTTCAATATATATTCAGCAGCTGGCCGGGACGAAATCCCGAACATCCCGCTGGGAATTCCAGCTTCCTGGGATTTGTCCAAGGTTGATTCACTGCATCAAACCTTTTATGCTCTCTATACATCTGGATAAGAATTTGGATAACAAGGAACCAATAATATACCTTAATTTCACAAAAGCATTTGATAAGGTTCAAAATCTGTGACAGCTGTGGAAACTGTGTACACGTTTGAGTGCACACCTTTTAGCTTGGGTTAGGCAGTACATTAACACATTCGATCCTGAGGGATACGCCACGTGGTTAATTCCTGTGATATTCTGCTACTATTCCAAAATGCAATAAATGTTTATCAGTTCAGTCTGATGTTATCTTAATAGTTATAAATCTTCTTCAAGTCTGTATGTATTTCATGATCATTCGATTATAAGATGGTAGGTAGTGAGAATGGTATTCAAAGAGTCACATGTTGTCAATTTTATATTTTTGCGGAAAGTAGCAATGTTACAAAATATGGGGGCAAATGCAGTGAACGTCATGCGTCAATGATACTGAATGAATTGAATTCTGAATGAATCCACAAACAAATCAGTTTGCAACCAGAATACTGAGACGCATCAAATGATATCTCATTTGCCTCTATTGGTGGATGAAAAGGGATCTCGAATATCATGAAAGAATTATAACATTTCTATATTTTTTTAACTATTCTTGAAGCTTTGCAGAAAATAAGAAATGTTATAGGAATTCATGTAACGATTTGCAAGTACATAGCAACAATGCACATCAATACTCATGAAAAACTAAAATAGTTTAGATGAAGCCATGACTGAAAATCTTGACACTATACATGAAAAAATAAAGCATCTGCAACAATTTGTAGTAAACAAAGACCATTTTCTGTAGCCATGTGAAAAATCGTCCACAACAGCGGACTGTGGTTTGGAAAAAGGCACCCGCACTAAAGGGTTAACACTTCATTTCCACTCAAGATTCTAATTGACACTAATCTTTTTGAAGATAGAATGTCAATAGATCAACTAGAAATTGCATTACACAATACATTAACAAGCACGATTAACTTCCAACATTAACAGATCCACAACAAGAAATTTTGTCATTCAACACAATGTTAGTAAATAATTCACACTACAGTGCCGGCAGCGTATAAGTGACTGACAGTGCACCCGCCACATGCTGTGGTACACTATGACACCGCTTCAAAGCAATCAGTTTGCAAGGATGTTTACTTTCTCACAGCCAGCGTTCAGTGTTGCCGCTCATCTGACTCACACAAAGTTGCGGAGGCAATAAGGTTCAGATGTGATGAAGGTTATGAATATGATGTGAAGATGTGTTGTCACCTGTCAGTAAGCGTAAACGTTTTGAAATGTAATTTATCTGTCATGTAGGTGATGCCATGAGCGTAGTAATGTGTGGCAACAGTGCATGGAACCGTCAAGAGTCGCTTATATGCTGCCGGTACTGTAGTTCAGACTTCTTCTTTTTTCTCATTGACTATTACTATGACCACCATTCACTAATTACCACTTACCAATTAGAGAGCCCAAATTCAAATTATAATCAGCAATCACTCCCTCTACTTGATGAAACTCAGCAAGATGTGTGGCATCCAATGATTCATTTCTAAAAACTTTATCAATACTGAAATACTTAGTGGGTTGAAATCCCTAGTAAACAGAAGTACAAAAGACAAAATAAATTAATTTATACTGCATTAAATCTTTAAACACACAATTCCAACAAAAGATTCTAATTTTCTTTGTCAATTAGTTTTGTAGAACTCAATGACAGAAAAAGTGAAAAATGAGTGAGCAAGATTTGTGATGAAAATTAAAAAATATCATTATGTAAAACCTATGTACGTCCTATGTCCCCACCTGACCTTTCTACAGCACAAATAAGTAAAATCGCAAGGATTCCCAAGGATTAGCTGTCTGTTTCTTTTAACTTCATTCTTTAGTTTGAGCAAATAACAATTTGAGCACAATACACCAAAATTCTGTTGTTCATAAAAATATTAGTTTCCAGAAGTGTCACACACAATGGGTTATGGAGGTTGATGGTTAGGGCTCACTCTTTTTGTTGCCTGCCACCTGTGGTTTAATCATTCTCAAAAAGTCCACCAATTCATAGAGTTTGAATTAGCCACAATCTTTTCAGATTTCTAGCAATAAATTCAGTTTTTTTACATTTGTCATATTATTGACTTTCTTCTTAATGATTATTCCAACAATTGGGCAAAAGGAAATCAAACTCATTATGAATCCAACTACCTATATTCTGAAACTAAGCTAACCTTGTAGAAAAAATGTGCATGTGTTATTCATTCGCGATTGTGTCCCCGTTCACAACCAGTGACTGACCGGGCTACTTCTCAAGTAACACATTAACCGTTTAAAGAGACCGCATGACTGCAACAGTCCTACAATAATAATTTGAAATTCTGTGATTTTCAAACACTTGAAAAAGTTCCTGTTTAATGAAATAACAACAATGGTGACAGTGATTAAAATATACATGATTATTATTCTACAGTAAAAATTACAATTTTTGAACTGCTTAAAATAAATGAAACAGTGTACATTTAATTATGTACAAATAAAGAAAATGAAACAATGTAATAATAATAGTTAATTATTATTGTTAATTGATATTATTATTATTATTATTATTATTATTGAAATTTGTTCCTAACTCACAAATCATAAAGGTCATTCACCAATGGAAATCATTATTATTGTATTGATAATGATACTGTTAAGTGCAACACAATATGTTCATTTATCACAAAACAGTATCTAAGGCATTTATATTCTCTTTCATTTTTATGTGGCCTATAAACAAGATCACACAATTCCTTTCAAAATTCAAATTTTTTTGAAGGTCATTAAAACTATGAAAAATAAAAATTGTATAAATAAGTTTCTCGGTAACATGATATTTTTCTTGGTAAATAAATGGAACATGCAATGAAAGAAACTTGATTAAGTTTCATGGAATTATTGAATATGGGACACAGAAAATACACAAGAAAGAATATACAACTGGCTATTATTAAACAACATCACATTTACCAAGACGATTTACAAAGTTCAAATTTGAATTTGAACAAAAAGTAATTAGGAATCGTTTCTGAAGTGTCAACAAGCCAACAATCTGTTGGCAATAATAAAATGTCAACAAATTAGAGCAGTTCAAAAGACAAATGAAAAAATGATATTAAAATGTTTTTTAAATATATCTTTTTTTATTTTATTTATTTTTTATTTCTTCGTCAAAGAACCATAAAAACAGTACATTTGGGAGAAGTACAATCTGCACACTTTATACACAAAATATTTTAATAAGAAATTTATTACTAAAGCCAAACTATCAAATTTGGCTCAAGCAATAAATTACCATTTTTCTCACTTGAACAGTCAAAACTTGCTGCACACCAAAAGCAAATAAAAATTGAAAAAATTAACAATAAGTACAGAAGATTGCACTCAACGAAACAGAACAAAAAAACCATTAACAAAGAAAATCCAGTGTAGAATACAACTGACTACAATATGGCAAAACCTTTTAAAATTACATGATGAATTTCATTATTGTAGATAAACTGATCTTATGACAAATAAATTTATTATTAGTTCTTGTTCAAAATAATTTCTCAGATTCACATTAAAGTTTCCTAAATTTTCCTGGATTTTCAGTTTTCATCATTTCTTTTTTCTCTCATAGTGCTCCATCATTTCCCGAATTATATCATTAATGAAAATATAAAAATTAAATAATGAAAATCAGTGAAATGGCAGGGGCACATCAATAGAATGAGAACAGTATACCTACCAAAAATAATCACCAAACACCATCTGAGAGGAAAAAGAGGGAAGAAACAGCGGGAGAGTAGTGAGTATGAAGCGCAGGCCATGTTAAATGAACAGACCACAAGATCTTAATTTAATATTTTAATGATGTTAATCCTAATAAATTAGAAGGGTTTATATTAAATGCTTCAAAAATAGCTTCTTCACATATTAATGTTTGGGACAGAATCAGTTTGATATTGCTGATATAATCTTATACTCACTAGTTGGATGTTTCAATATATTTAAAACATAATACTTACCTCTTAGGCTATTTTATATAACATTCTTGCACTAACAGCAGTTGTGTGAGTGTAAAAGATTTTTACTTGCTTCCTCTTCTTTCCATTCATATCCATAGCCTTGTGAACCATAGCCTCCTTCACTATGGACTTTCTTCACCCTTTGCATGTAATCTTTAGGAAAGTTCTTGCTTGTGGCTGGTTCTGCATCAAACAAACTGAATTAATACCTTTACATACTCCCTGGCCTCAGCAATTGCTTGATCAAGGTTTGTCTACTGGAAAAAACATGATTCACATATAAATCAATAATATTTTGCTTATTTATTCTTTTGTGTCAATTTTGTTACCTAAATAAGAAAATGAAGAGATTTAACAAATCAACAAGTATTCCAGCATTCGCATACTGTTTTGAATTTAAGCTACAAGCTTTTTTTAGTCGATATGCTACATGAGTTTCCATAGCATATGGAAGGGAGAATGAAGCACTATGAAATCATATGAAGTTAAAGGGTTTTTCTTCACAAGAAAGCTTTGCCCAACATGAAATTTTGGCACATTTGAGGTTTTCATATGCTGAGTTTGGGATGAGCTTTGGAGACTTTTTATTTCGGTGGATAACGACCCCCTGAATTTTTTTCAATCAGGTCCATAAGGTATTTAATATTATTTTTGAATTTACCTACATCATCCAAACAGCCTTTGCTCACATCATTTTTTGTTTATAAAATATGAACAAATGGTCTTGCACAAGCAGGATTTGGAGGAAAGCTAAGAAAACCCAACATGAAATCAGACTCCATTTCTAATGAGAAACAAAAACAAAACATGCTTCATCTTCCAAAGCACAAAACCATCACAGGGGGATAGGGGAACAACGGTTCCACTTACATACCAAGTATAACTGTACAGCTCTTAGCATCAAAATGTAAACGTCATTTTCTCAGTTTACGACATCCTAATACCACTAAATCAGATGAACAGCTACTTTTGAATTTATTATGGACAGAAGCACTAGATGAATAACGACAAAATACAAGATATTTGTTAAAAGCATTTTGTTACATGGGTAAGGATGATAGTAAACCTAATACTACACAATATCATCATGGAATTACCACAGAATCACTACGTCAACAAGGAATTAACAAAATTACCTTTGCAAAAAGGCATAAATGTCATGTGCAACAGTTTCTTCACCTCTCGGGCACTGGGTGAACACTAATAAATTCTGTGAGTATTGGGACACTGAAAACTTAAGCATAGTATGACCTCTATAAGTAAATGAAACACTCCATTATTATTCAAAATCCTTTACAAACTTCAGAGAGTTAAATGTTATCATTGAATTAAATTTTGGTATCTGTTATTCCTATATTTTTTAACTTACAAAATTGAAAACAAATTAGAAATTGTTCTTATTACATTTATTAACTCCCACTCCCATTAACTGGCCTTCTCCAGCAAACTCCATACAATACACATTAAAATCACAATAGTCATAATACTCTTTATTGTGGTGTGACTTTCTAGTTAGAAGTGCGTTAGTGTTAATGCTTTACTTTTACTAAGCTATAGTATAAAGACATCAGTTAATACTAAATATCTTTTTAGATGTGTACTCATAAAGCCTTCTTTGTAGCATCTGCTGTGACATTAAGTGCTATATAAGCAAAATGCTCAGCAGCCTCTGCAGCAATGTTTGGGCAGTAAGTATTAAACAGTCTTTACACAAAGTAGTGAATATCTCAGTCTAAAGCATAGCCAGTGTTACTGACAAGATGCTGGAGTAGGCACCAAGTAATTTTTAATTAACTGAAAATAAAACTAAACATGTTTTATGCAACGAAAATCAATCATACCCCATTTCCAGAAAGATTTTTCTTACTTCTGTCGTACTTTCAATAAAGGATGTAAATGACCACTCGGTGGTGGGGTACCTAAGGCATTGAAATTGTAAGGCTTGAACTGCTGACCTTTCCAAGAGCCATTGTTCAGCATTTCTACAGTAAGATCATTAGCTTCCTTCTGAAGTTCAGTAGTAAATTTTTCACCTTTGCGTATAATATAGTTTGTGATTATTCTGCAATGCAACAATAGTTGTATAAGCTTACTATTTATTGAAAGGAAAGATATATAAACAATGTGAACCAAAGCCAAATTAGTCCTCTACTCACACATCTTGAATCAATTTACGCTTCTTGTAATCTTGTTTTTGCGACAAAGGAACATTACTTGCATTATCATTTAGAATATCTTTCAGATGTTCTTGAACAATATCTGACACAGGTTTAGATTTGACTGTAACCAAGGGCTCCTTTTGTGTTTTATCCACACTCAACCATCCTGCAGCCATGGCTTTATTAAAGCCAACAGAGCAAATTTTCTTGTCAGGAAGACATTGCTGTAAAACAAAACTATATTTCAGCATTTACAGCAATAAACTTACAATTATGACAAATTAAGAGGCAGTACAGTCATGAATTCAAGGGACAGATATATCTAAAATTACCCCGATTTATCATCTCAAAAATTTGAAAATTACATTTCCATACAAGAAGCACAGACGAAAACATTATTAAGAAGAACGCCTCTGTTAATTAAAGAGAATAAGAATCAACCATAAACATGTTTTCTCTCAGTAATTTACTGGTATATTCAAAAAGTTTGTCTTTAAAATTGTGGAAAATACTTCAATAATACAATGACATTTTAAAGATCTAGAGCTAAACAACTGACATTTTTGATATTCTCATAACAATACAACTTGTAGAGTATTTGAAAGGAACAGAGCATCAGAAACAATATAAAGATAGAATACATCATAAACTACAAACCAAGGAAAACAAAACATTAGTAGAAGGCAGCTACAGAAGAGAAAAAAACGAACAAGAAATAGCTAAAATTGTGAAACAAAGAAACAGCAAACTTGAAAATGGAGAAGAAAAATGCCTATAGAAAATACCTACAGACAAGAAGTGTATCAGATCATGTAGAATGGAAAAGATTATGAGCTAGGGACAGAACGATAACCAGGAAGTCAAAGGGGAAGACTAGGGAAAAACTTGTAAAAACAGTACAGAAAGATTTATCAGCCACTCAAACTGTTGGCTTCAAAATTCTGAAGAAACTAAACACGCAAAAGAGAAACACTGAAGATCAACATATCAACATCATGATAGAAAAGCGAGGGATCAACCACTATAAAAACTTATGGTACACAAAACTTGAATTATGTTACACAAAAACAAGCAAACACAATTACAAAAGAATACAGAATAAGTCTGCAAATCTAAAATAAGGAAGAAATATAGCAGAAAATAAAATTAAAGGAATTGAAAGAAAATCAGCAAGTATAAAAATCAGAGAGAGCCCAGGTCGAGACAATATCGACCTCGGGTTGATGAAATAAAAGATGGATCCAAATCTGCCTGGTTTCCTGCTGTTTAGTGCCATCGATAAATAAATACAAATTTGGAGTATTTTGGAAATCCCCATCCCTTCTAATGCATACTTGATCTACCATAAATACAGTTGACACCAGTTAAAGTGAACTTGGTTATAGTGAACTTAAGTCACTGGTCCTGTTTAACTTACATTACAAATAAGCAAAAAGTCATAATTGAAGAAGTCTCCCCTGAGGTGAAAGTAGCAGATCTGGAATGGAGACCTTACTGATGACCACTTATGCCACTCAGTTTCAATGTGGAAACAAAGCTCGTGTCCTGCTGGGCTACCACTGGTGGTGGTGACACGTGATTGCCTCCCATAAGTTTCAAGCTTGATATTCCACGGGTCAAAGGATGTTGAGTTCTATGTAGGCGACAGGAAGCAAACAACTGCCTCAACCTGGCAATATTCGCCATGCCGCGCAGAAAAGCAATAAGTTTCCTTAGCCGCTTGCGCCATCCTGCTACCGAAAGGGTCTCATACGTTATTAAAAGTGCCTTCCAAGAGTGGGATGTTCTAACAGGGGAGGCGGTATTGAAGGGTGTCAAGACTGAATTACGATACTTAAGAGACAGTGGACAATGTAGAATCAAGTACAGAGAGAGCACAAACTCTGGAGAAGGATCAAGAGAAATAAGGAATGAAAAATGTATGAAACACAAATGAAAATAATTGATTTTTAAGGACAAATAAAGGTATTTAAATTTTCAATTCATGCTGGTAATGTACTTTGCTGCATCTCTATATTAATACAATTGATCATTGTGAAACAATTCTATTTAATTTTGACATCATCGGATATAGTGAACCTCTGACCAAAAATGTTAGTTCCCAGAAGTTCACTATAACCGGAGTCGACTGTGTATGTAATGCTTGCAACACCACTTCCCTTTTCTAATAAGTAAAAGTAAATGATATATAGCATTGAAGCAATGAAAAATGTATTAATTTTGTGTTAGATATTAAAATTTATGATAATTAAAAACTTTGCATGCGGGGGAGATGAAGAGATCAAGTACCTTAGTAGCTGCCTTCACCAATCCCAATCCCAGAAAAGAGGAGAAGGGTTTCAGGTCAGGTCCCTTCCCAATCAAAACAAAACTTTGCTCAAAAAACCATGCAAAGTACCGGAACTTGACACAATATGGAGCAAAGCAAAAACGGTAAAGAAAAAACAACCAATGAATAAAGATACAAGGAATAATGAGAATAGGGTCATGGAATTTTAAGTCCTGGAATAACAAGTAAGGAAATAATGATGGAGATTGCAGATAAGAAATTGGATATGAGTAAAATGTCTGAAACAAAAAAGGAACGGAAAGGCACTGAAGTCATAAATGACTACATCCGGATCAATAGTGGATGAGGTAAAGACAGAAGGGCTACAGGTGGGGTAGGAACAACAAGTACCAGCACACTATTGAAGAAAAGAGATGATAACAAGAGTCATTAAGAAAAAAAATAAAAATGAATGAAATATATCCATATTATAAGCATGTATGCTCCAGATATGACTAACTCAGAAAAAGTAGTGGAGCTAGAACTGCATATACTGCCTCACATTATTTATAACTGCTCCGCAATATTATATTACTACTTGAACCTGTAAAAAGTGTTTTCAACCAGCAACATTTTTTTTCTGCTCAGAGACTTCAACTTAGGTCCTCTAAGTTAACTTTTCATGCGCCTTACATCTACATCATGCCAGCTACTCTGACATACCAACTCAAACAAAAGCTAATTTCCAACATACAATTTTCGAAAATTTTGAACATTAATTTCAACTAGAAATTATTTGAAAACTACAAGTAATTTCAAAACATTGTCCATGGCTCTTTTAAAAGAACTGATTTTTTAGAACAAATTTTGTTTAAGGAAAATCTATATTTTCAATGTTGTAGTTTTGAAATGTTAACTCTTTGCAATTTTGAAAATACGGTGTGTTTGCTGGAAATGAGACTAGCCCCATTTTTTCTACTGTCCTTTCATATATACGAGGAGAAAATTTAAAGAAAAAATATGAAGCCATTTTTTAGCAAAAATTAAAATTGTCCATATTTCATGCACAATTATGCAAAAACTACTATTTTCAAAAAATTGTACATGATCTTATTTCACGATAAGGAGCAGATTTCATTAAGGGAAAATCTCTATCATCAGTGGCGTAGATTAAAGTAAGTTTCAAAACAAAATTTTACTTTTGCAATTTTTGAATATTCAACGATTTTAACAGAAATGAGATCTGTGCCACTATCTTATATGTCCTTTACACTATTCAAGGACAAAGTTAATTCAAAAAATTTGGTGCCATTTTTGAGAAAATTTGAAAATGATGTTGGGGTTTCATGTAAAGTATTCTCAAAATTAAAAATATCCATTTCAAACTTGCAAAATCACAAGTTCGTTCAAATAGATTGGGGAATATCAATTTTGGAGAAAATAGTCTGGATGGTTTAGACAATAGTATTGATCACAGACGGACAGAGAGACAGACAGATTGGACACCTGTCAATTGATTTTTTGGTAACAAGGACCACAAAACATGGATTCTGTCTGAACATGTTGGAGGAAGTAATTTGCTATATAAAGGAACACGATTAATTCATTTTTCGTTACCAGAACCTGACAATAAGAGTTTCTCTGTTGCAAATCGCCATTTTCTGGTGCAAGATTACAATATTTTCTCTTCTTAGGAAGAAAGGGCTACAACATAAAAAGAAGAGCCTGTTATAAATATCTAATAAACAAAATACCAGAAAATCTATATGCTCTACTATCAGAGGATCTGAATGCATAAGTGAAGAATAATAACAATGATTCCATGAGAATGTGAGTAATGAAAATGAAGTTTTTCTTAATTGACATTGTGCGGAAAATTACTTGTGTATCAACACCTTCTTTGATCATGAATTCAAGTGTAAGCATATATTTTTTGGTTCTCATGGGCAACAGTCAATGATTGACTACGTAAAATCTAATAGACATTTTATATCAACAGAAATATAAGATGTGAGAACTCAGCAAACACAGGCAGTGATCCTGCACTTTTGAGTAAAATAAGATTAAGACACTGTCAAGCACGAAGAAATGGAGCAAAATACACCGAGAAATATAATGTTGAATTATTAGAAGATGAAAGCACAAGAGAGATCTATATTAGAGAAGAATAAATGAGAAGATAAATACAAACTATTGAAAGAGAAGAGAGCATAGAGGGTGGATCAGTAAAGATAAATCTACTTCAAGAGTGGAAGGCCATACAGAAAGAAAATTCAAGTGTGCATTAAAAGTAAAGATAGGACACCTCGGTTTACTAATGAAATTAAAAAGGTTATTGAGGATAAGAAAAGAGCATTTATACATTACAAAACAACAAAATTATCAGAGCAACAACAGTATATTGCAGCAAGGAACAAAGCAAGTAAGAAAATAAGGGACCTGGAAGACACATACTGGGAAAAGTTCACGAAGGATTTGGAGAAAGACATGTATGGTGCTCGAAAGACAGTATGGAAGGTATAGAAAAGCTGACATAAATGAAGTAGTAAAAATAAATACAAGTGAAATGTCCTCCTAGGGAAAATATTTTCAACAGTTATATCAAGAGTCCAGGAAACAAATCCAAGAAAATCCAAATCTAAATATGGATGACATAGTTGAAATTACAGAGAATGCTATAGAAAAAGCAATGAACATCTTAAATAATAGAAAAGTGCTGGATCATGATGAAATAAGTAATGAGATGGTGAAGTATGGAGGAGAGAGATTAAATGAAGAGCTGAAAGTATTATTGAATAAAATATTAGAACTCTGGGATGAACCACTAAATTGGAAAATCACTATTACGGTACTGATTTTTAAAAAAAGGGAAGAGAAATGACCCTAATATCTAGAGGTACAACCCCACTGAGTTTGACGTTAAAATTACTGATGAAAATAATACTGGCAAAATTGCAGACAAACTTCAAAATCAATGAGAAACAACAAGTATTCTGCACAAACAGGTCAATAACCACCACTATATTTACAATCTGTAAAATATTTGGGAAGACGATTGATTAAAACAAGCCCGCCTTCTAGTGTTTTGTAGACCTCAAGAAGGCATTTGATTGAGTAAGGCTATGAGATGTTATCACAATTTTAAGGGACAAACTAATACCTCAAATATTGTCAAAAATCATTAAAGCTATTTATACACACATTAAAATTACGAGGCCAGACTACAAATGAAACAGAATGGGTCAGTGGAGATATGCCAGGAGTGAATCTGTAAGTCCAGTAATCTCCAATTTGGTAAGAGATAAACTAATTAACAGGGTAAAAACAAAGGAAAGCTGTATGATGGGTAATAACCCAGTATTAGTATGATGGGTAACAGATAATCAGCAGACTATTCTATAAATTAAACACAACAGGAAAATTATATAATATGATAGTTTCAAAGAGAAAATCAAATTGATGGTTATATCCAAGGTGCCTGTACGATGTAAGTTACAAAGAGAACACAAAGTTATCGAGCAAGTGATGGAAGTTCAAAAACTGGGAATGGATATCTCCAGTGATCGCCATACATACAAACAAAATAGGGAGCAGGTCATGAAAGGTGCTTGCATATCAGGATACTTAATCTATTTAAATCTCAACGTTGTGCTAAGGCAATATTTAATATATTTTTTTTAGATAAAATTATTCAATATAAATTTGTATCACTCCTGCACTAAGAAGAAACGCTATTTCATCAGTTTCTGCTCTTTTCATGCAAATCTGAGTGTAAACTTGTCTTCCTTGAATTTTGAAACATTGAGATAATGTAATGGATACCAATAATCAATTTATTTTTTATTTATAACGCAATACTTTTTTTACTATTACTCAAAAAACAACAAAAAAACACAACAACAAAATTTATTGCCTTTTTATTCTTGAAAATAGATTTTATTACATGGGAGCTTTTTTTTTCTCCAAATTTTAAGTAGTATATGACTAAGTGTAGGGATCACAGAATTTTGAAAATGTGCACACAATTCACTTTTCCCCATAGCACGTCATATGCAGTTTTAACTGTTTTTTTTAACCGTAAAATAAATAAATAAAAAAAAAACGTGTAGACAGCACTGCTTATAATTTTAGAATATTTATTATGTGGATAAGTAATGCTATTAGCTTATTAATAATTGACAATAATGTTGCGTTTACGCAACTTTGGGATTAGTAGGTCATAACATGATAGAACAAATTCAATTCCAATGTAAGCATTGTGTAATAGACCTGTAACTATTATTTCATATTTGTGTTCATGATATAAATATCTCATTTTGGAAAGTCTTGGACTTTGGAAGTCTTACCCTGCATTATGGCATCACATTCATCTGTATCTGCTCGGTATATATTTAGTTTTCTGTAATGTTAAAGAAGATTTACAGCCAGAATAAAAATAGTGATTTATATATTTAGTAAGTTGAATTTCAATGTAATTAGTATTTGGAATAATGAATAACATAATTTAGTTATGAATAAAATAAACCATTATGTAAAAATTAAACATTAACAATGCTTCAAGGGTAATTATTTATCTTCTATAAATATTCTGCTTATTTTGGGGATGATAGACCAATATAAAAGCCTCTACGAACTGTTGAAATTATTTCACTATTGGAGGAAGATGACTTTCTCGCTGGAAATCTGATCAATACTGTGTACATTCTTTGTAATGTTGACGACTTGAGAGGAGATGAAAATATAGATGATCTTCTGAAGGAAAAAGAAGTAGAAGAAAACTTGATTGTCAACTTAAATCAGCAGAAAATATATAATATTGTGAGTAAAGAAATAACGTCACTACTAGAATTTCACTCTCACATAGCAATGACCTTAATAAAATGTGAAGACTGCAAAAGAAAATGAATGTAATAATGAGACAGTGAATACACAGGACACAAAAATCCTATTTTGGCCGACCCATAAACAATTCCCTACCTAAAGAAGAACAGTGATCATGTAAGGATAACAGCTTAGGTAACTCAGGGCATCAACTGATGTCACTGCAATGCCTCTGTCCAGAAGGCCCTAAGACTGAGGGATTTTTTACACTAGCTACACAGCCAGGACAAACTCAGCAGCTGGCTGCCCTGATCAGTACTTTTCTGAGGTTTCTCCGATCAACACCAGGTGAATGCAGACAGTAACCTAACAAACGGGCCACGGACTACATGCAATCTTTCCTTCCTCTTCCTTGTCCTTTCCTCACCCCTTACTTACACATACAAGCACTACACTACCAAACATATCAGGAGACCAGTTGGGAGCTTAGGGCTTGTTCAAGCTGGGACGGCGCTCCACTAGTGGGAGATTCCTGGTTGGGGAAAACTTGCAAGCCGATGGGTAGGCCGGAGTTCGATCACACCAACCAGTGAGGGAAGATCACCGCCACCTCTTGCAATATAAAACATGCATTACACTTACAGGACTCACGGCCATAGAAGTTGTCATGCTTGGAACCTCCAATCAATCAATCAATCAATCATGATGTAGGGCCCATAATTATAGAGGAAGAAAACAAAGCCAGAAGGAGGCAAAGATTGTACAAAAGCACAAGTTACAAATGTAAAGAAATGCTACATTCATGTTCATTCAAACTGTTTTCAGTTGTTTCATGTCAAGTCGAATTGATATTCCCTATAGTTCCTATGTTGAGTATACACAACATTTTGTTGTACATTGACTAGTAGTTGGAAAATTTTATAAATATCCTTTACAAATATCTCTTGATATTGTTCCAATTAATAACATACTACATCATAATGGGGCAGATTATGTATATCAAACTATTTATGTGACCTATATACTAACTTCCAGATACAAACAAATTCACCATGATTGGAACTTACACCTCTATTCTATTCTCATCTAGAGGATTGTACACAATGATTCGTATCAATCAAGACAAAATGTGTATCCAGTTATCCCATGAGGTACGTTAGTGAATTAAAGAATTCAATAAATTGCAAAAAGGATGCCCACAAATATTTTGAAAAACACAATTCTCTACTTACTATTCACTATTTCCAAACCTGAGGTGAATTTGCAAGATTTTAGCAAAGTGAGAGATTTATGAACACATAATTATAATCTGGAAAACTTTAATAGAACTAAGCCCAATAACTTTTGGAGCTATATCCAATCAAGAAAATCTACATAAGATTTGCCTAAGGACATTATGAGAATCAACAGCTTACTGATGGTTTAACAATTGCTAATGTTTTTTTCAATTATTTCTTTTACATTTTATAAACCACCTACTAACCATTTAAATATCAGTGATACGATACATTTAACCCTCTACAACATTAACTCTTACGATACATCACTACAGGCTATTTTCAAAAATATCAATAAAGTGCAGGTCCACATGGTATTACCTTTATTTTATTGAAAAATTTGTAACTTCATAATTTCACAGATACTGAAAATATTGTTTAATACATCCTTGACAGAGGGAACATTTCCTATAGAGTGGAAATCATCATTTGTTATACAAATCCTTAAGCCAGAGACAAAAAATTAGCAAAGCATTCAATTCTATAAATTATAACCTTTTAATAAAAAAACGTAAAACTTTTGGAATATCAGGGGATTTATTAAAATGGTTTAACAATTATCAGACTAACAGGACTCAAATAGTAAAATATAATAATATCCATTCTGATTGAAAGTATTGTCAGGTGTACTGCAGGGTTCCCATCTGGGACCACTACTTTTTATTATGTACATGAATGATATACAAAACTACATAGGAGAGGTCAAATTCTTACTATTTGCAAATGATGGTAAAATTTTTAAATCCATTAACGTTTCTCGAAATGTAGCATTACTACAAAGCTCAGTACGTAGACTCACCCAAAGGTCAATCAAAAACTACCATCCTTTAAAATTAAGAAATGCAAATTTATAAGTTTCTCTAGATCTAAATTGATCCACGATCCTATTTATAGTATCAAATAATATTAAACTTGAAAGCGTGAATAGCATAAGTTAGTTATTTTTGATTTAGAAAGGGCATTTATCAATCACCACAATTATATAACTGGCAAAGTCAATCAACTCTTGGGTTTTGTTAGGTGAACTGTTAGCTCATTTAAAACAATACACACACTTTGAATTCTTTATATTATGTTAGTTAAGTCAATACTAATGTACTCATCAGTAGTATGGTCACTGTTCTTTAGACACATTAAAAAACTAGAAACAATTCAACACAATTTTTTTAAAATAGCAGCAAGAAATTTTCGTTATCAAGATCCATCATGACTATGGTCAAATCTCTGATCTGAAAATCTGCCTTCATTCAACTCTTCTAGAGATCTCTCAGATGCATACTATTTTAAATTGATAAATAATCAAATAGACTGTCCTTTGCTGCAAGAACAGTTGAATTTTAAAGTTCCTACTCCATCACTTAGAAAAACACACACTTTCAGAATTGATAAATACAACTTATCATACACAGCAAATAACCTCAACAGACAATGAACAAACTCTGTATTGATGTAAATGAAGTGTCTCCTTGTAGCTTTGCAAGGGCTAAAGCACTGCTGTTGCACTACAATTAATGTTAATGTTAATTTTGTTACAGATGTGTAACTAATTTCTCTGTTAATTCATAATGAATTAAATTAAGTCCTTTTAAAAAAGTGTTTTTTTTTTTAAATACAAATATTATTTAAAAAATATTATTATTTCATAGATGTAACTTGGAAAAATAAATACCTTAGTACAGAAGGCAAAGTTAAAAATGCGAGACGAGGCATTGGGAAGATCAATTTTGACACATGGAACTGAAATTTGAGCTGATACGAATAAAACAAAATAATTTATATAAATTAGATAGATAGAAGCGTTATTTTTCAATTGAGCAGATGTTGCCCGGTGGCAGAATGAAAGTAGAAATAAACATTACGATTGATAGTAGGAAAGGTCAAGAGTGACAGGATAAGATATCCGGACAGAAGAAATCAGTGTAAAATAACTGCCATAATTTGTGAACAAAAGGTAAAAGAATGGAATAACCACGCCACACAAATGAGCGGTGATAAGACTGGTGAAGATCGCCACGGATATGATACATTAGGAAGGAGAAACCCTGGAAGGCCACAGCGAAGATGGAGAGAAGACATGTAGTCAACATCTCATGAACTGTACTGTAAGACCAATGGCAATTATGTATGGAGAAACCAACAAAACAAATTCTATAAACATCACATCTGATAACCACAGCTGATGGAGCAATCCTGACTAAACCCACAATTCTGGACATGATATCTTGAGCGACAACTGCATCACTGGACTATCTAAAGTTCTTAGCACACAACCTTATGAGGCATTCAGAGTAATGAGAAAATACAATTCAATGCAAAAATTGTAAACACGGTCAAAGATGAAATTTAATATGATAACTTTGAAAATAGCAGCAGTAAAACACGACCATATAAATAAAAGATAATCCTGAGAAAAATGTAAAGAAAAATCCATTAACTTCCCTTAATCCTGAAAACATATTTTTCTATTAGACTCCTTTCTACCTTGTTTAATTCAACAAAATATATGATCCTGTTCACAACTCTAAAAATGTTATGCTAATTCCATCTGTTTGAAAAATACACTAGTGGTAGTTTTGAATTATGCCATTAATGAATGAGTAAAATGCTCTGTAGTAAGAACAGAACTGTAGAGAAAATGAAGTCCTTCATTCATCAAATAATTTTAATAGTCCACAATTCAGTTCATGTTCCATATGCATTTTCATTGTTACATAGAAATTTCATTGAATACAAGAAAACATATGAGATACATAAAAAGTTGTGTAACATCATAGAACAATATATTCAATTAAAGCATTATTGCCACTTAGTCACTAATAATTGACTAGTCATTTGAAATACTATCCATTGTGAGGAAATTGGACAGATATGAATATTATTACTAGGACTAAAATTATTATATCTTTATTTCCAACAATACTAGATAAAACATTGTAAAGAAAATAAACTGCATATTTTGCAATCACCAATACCAAAATGTGTAATTCTACTGAATAGCACAATTAATGTTTGAATAAATATGACAGTATAAAAAATTAATGTAAGAAGGAAGATCACATTCAAATAACTTGTAATACATAGAAGTAAAATACACTTTGAACTACAACATCAATTTAACTAATTGTTGCAATAGTCATCTAATCTGATACAAAACTATAATTAAAAGTGAAGTTGAAAGAAGTATTGTTTGCATTGAAAACCCAAACACATTCTTCTTAATTTTAAAATAAATAATGGAACATTTCAAAAAATTTTATTCAGAATATTTTGTATTACTTTTTGGTCTCCAATATGCACAATATGACTGTCTAAAATAAAATCTGGACCAAAAAAAAGTCTAATAAAATCTTAAAAACATTCTGAAGATAGTGGAACGTAATGGTAGCCTAATAAACATGAAAATACATACCATCAATTTTGCTAATAGAACTCCTTCAGGAGGTACATTCCTAAACACTTGCATTTCATGGCTACCATGTTTTACCACCTCATTTCCTTCACGGTTAATTCCCATGAAGTGACACTTTGCCTTTCAACACCAACCAACTAAAACAAAATAACAAAAATAAAGAAAAATATGTCAAACTTAGGAGCAAAAACACATTACCATGATAAACAGTCTGTAAAATCAAGATACAATTTTGTATAATTAACTGCATGTAACTGCATTTACATTGGTTGTATTTACAACATATGGTCTACATTTGACAGCTGATTAAAAACAGAATTATCTTCACTTCATAATTTAATACATACTATCTTGAAGAAGAACGAATGGAGAGAGAAAAAACTGTACATTAACACTTAATATGAAGTCTTACTGAACTAGCAAATTTAGAAACAGTATTAGAGAAATTCAAATTATATCACGAATAATACCTTCAAAAAAATAACTTGTTGAACATTTAATCAAGCAATTTTTATATTACATTCAGAATGTCTACTATAATGAAAATAATTATGTGAATATCACTGTGGATGACATTTTTTAACAGGATCTTATTTAATAAATTGGTGCTTCATTATTACAATATTTACAACATTAGGCTATGTGGACAAAAAATTAAATTTTAAGTCTTAATTTTTAATAGACTACAAAACAAACACATAAAAACTGTAGCAATGACAGCACTGCAAACACCATTATCATTATTTACAACCCTTTGGATTTGAGTCACACAATAATTTCAACATAGTAACAAGAATACAGAGAACAATCATTACAAAAATAAATAATGAGATTTAAATGAAACAACCAAGTTTCTTTTCAAAAGTGGTATGCAACATTACATAGCTGATGACAATATTGTTCAAAGCCAAAAGATGCAAACGACAAATTGAAAGGCATTTAAATTAGCTTTGTTTAAATATCACAGAAAACTTTCATTTACACAGTTGACAATTGTAAACCACATTTTAAGATAGAATCATGAAAGGTTATCCATACTTACATCTTCAAATATTTGGAGGCTTTTCAAAGTTCCAACTAGCTTTTCGTGTTCTACACCCCATTCTTTAGCCAATTTAAGTGTCTCGACACTGTCATTCACATTTAACCGCGACAAAAGCCTTTCTTGCAGAGACATTCTTCAATCACCTCACAACCTCAAACTCCCCCATACCACCGCACCTACTTGCTTATTTCCGCCGGTCGAGTCCACGAGTCCTCAGAGCACCAATCGAGACCAATCTCCACGCAACATCATGAAACTGTACGCAGCATTTACTCTTTGGACCAACTCACAAATCCGTTCCGAGGCGGACCCGGTTATATCAATCTGCGTGAACGGATACAATCACAGACACATTTATGATTAAGATGCGAATTCATATCACGGTGTAAGATATTTATACTTACCAATTCAATGTAAGATATTTAAGTTTACCTGTTACACCGTGATTCACATGCACTAAAATCCTAAAAGTATGCATGCAAACATGTTTTAAAAATATGAAAAAAAAGCACTTAAAATAGTACATTAGAAACGATGATGAAATTACGTGTATTAATGCACGATTGTGACATTACGATACGAGCGAGTATCGTAAAATTCATACGAGTGTATTAATAGTTATTAATAGTATTATTAGTTATTAATAGTATTAGTTGCTACTGATAATTCAATAAATTAACTGCATTAGTTAGGTCTAGTTCAAATTATTCGAACTTGATATTAAATAATGGTATGGTAATGGTAATAACAATGGTATTAAATAATGTCAATAAAAATGGTATTAAATAATGTCATAATGATTGAGGCAAAACTATGAAGTGTGCACCATTATATGTTAATTCGCTTTTGATTCCTTCATTATTTGTAACTATTATTACAGAATTAATACACGTCTCATTTGCACTCAAGGAAGTACCTTCCTTAAAAACTTCAATGTGTGACCAGTAAGTGTGCCCAAAAGTGTAGCATTAAGCCATGTTCCCATCTAGAAAGAGGAATATCTGGTAGTTCTTCTCTGAATATTTGTGTTTCTCGACAAATCTTGAAAAAGAAATTTTTATCTGACGAATTCAAGTTGTTAACTAAGGGTGCTGCGATTGAACTCTCTTCCGCAGCACGATGTAGGTCATTAACAATGCAAGTAATGTGGATAAATTTGGGGTAGAACCCTTGTATAACTACTGCTGCTTTCAGCGTATATGCTGCAATATACATCAGAAATGGCAATAATATGTTTTCCTGCTCTTCTGCTGGGCCCTAATAGCACAATAAACGCAATACATCTCTCACAGCCAATGGTGCAATGGTTCGTTTTTTCTAAAACTGTGCACATAATTAAATGAAGAGATTCTGCAACTTTGGAATCAGATTTACCTAGAACAATATTAGTGACATCAATTCCGCAGGAATCAGTTGTTTTATTAATTTAAAACCAGATAACTGATTCTTCTATGTCATCTCTAATTTCTTTGAGCACATTTTCTTAAAGTGGATTAAAGTAGTTTCTTTCGTCAAGTGAACTAGGAATTTTTCTGTTTTGTATTCCTAAAAACTGGATTATTCAGCTTCTCCACTATATTTGATGCAACCAGTGCTTACATAATCCTTCAGTGACGTTGTCATTTTCGTTTTCCTTTGCTTCAAATCTCGACGAGGTTGAATTGAATTTTTTAAAGCATTTTTACGTGCCATGTAGTTTGCAAAATGTAAATACACTTGAATTCTTTGTTAAAAGTTCACGTGCTTTGAACAAACAGCAAAATTGAGCAATTTTCCATCTGAAGTTAAGTTTTCTGACCTGCAAGCAGTGGCGGCTCGTGGTATTCGCACGTTCGCATGTGCACACCCAAATTAATTCGGTGCCATTTCTCTTAAACATCTCTTAACAAGAGAGTACAAGTCCTCCAGTGCATTCCCGAAACATGTTATTTCAAAACACGCGCCATTCAGAAGCTGCGATTGCCGGTCCGTCGCCTTTCTTTCGTGAAAGCCTGCGGGAGCACACTCGGGAGAATGCGACCGAGGAAAGCGTCCTAGGCTCCGCGGGGCTGCAGGGAAGGATGGGGAACAACGGTGGCTTATGGAGGACTGGAGCATACCCGGCGCGGTGCTCCATCTACGGCGCAGGCGCAGTGGCGATCTTGGGAAATGCCTTGACGTGTCTTGAAGATATAACACTCGAGTAGCACAAGTTTTTAACAGAAGTATGGCATTGAACGAAGAAAGTGTGAGATATCTCTCCACTTAATTGAGCTTTCGCACTAGCGCGCGAAACGCGAACGCATTGCCGTGCACTGTTGCATTCATAAAAATGTTAATAGTATATAATATGTGTATTCTCTTGTGTTTTAAAGTGAGTTGCAATTACAGAACCATTCCGAAATATTCAAACCCATAGTGTATTTTGTAAACGTAAGTATTAGGCTACGTTTCAATGTGTTTTGAGAAACCGAAATCAGAGAGTTCTTTTCTGTCAAGGGTTTGTGCAACTAACAATGAATAGCGTTGAAAATATGAAACGTAAGAAATCAATGATTTCAATGAAAAAGCCACAGAAAAAAATTGCTGAAAAGAAACAATGGAATGGAATTGTTCGGCATGCTATCAGACGTCATAAGATGATTTGTGTTTAATTGTCATTATTAATGTTAATGTGTGTCAATGCATGCATGTAATGTATATGTGTGCGTGAGAGAGGACAGAGGGGAGAGAGTGTGGGAAAAAGAAGAAAAACGTTGCACACCCTAATGGCATGACCACGAGCCGCCACTGCCTGCAAGCCAACTTTGCAGGAGGAGCACACGAGCTCTTGTCTTTTTGGCATGCTATCTTGATTAAATTCTACACTACAAGTTGCGGAAATGGGCAAAGAAACCAACCAATACTCTAAAACAGACAACAGGATCGAGTTAAAGCAGATTTCGAACTAGCAATTCGGGGTATCGTAATTTCAGAGCCAACGATAACTAAATTCATCTCAACAACCTTTGCTTCTTTCATTGCCGCCGCCTCCTGTTATCGCAGCCTTGTCCTCATAAGGCTATGACACCGATCACAAAACATTTCATTCAGCACAAACATAGACGATTGGGCAGTTCATGGTGCGGCGCTACTTCTTTCCCATGGACACATGGACACGTCTGGACATATACTTCCCGATATGCTGTATTCGCAGAGTTGATGCAAACTCCAAAGCCATCACGTTTGCCTTTTTCGAAGAAAATTTGAAATGTAAAATATCCAAATATATGCTCTTGAAATTAAAATATGCTCAATCATCATACATATGCAGAAATATGCACTATAAAATTTTTTACATCGATTTCAAACAACAAGAAACGAATTTGTGTTCTTTACGCACATAATTATGTTTAAGGAAAACAATGCCTCATATCCAAAATGTTCATAAACACAGTCCCAAAATGTTCGTAATTTTCAAGGAGTGGAGGAACTTTTAACACTAATAAACTCGTTAACTATTTTTTAAAAAATGTTTGCTTAAGTCGAAATATAATTTTACGTATTAATTACAATAAATACACGTTTATTTATAACTGTAAATAAATACTATTACACTTGTTAACTATTTTTTAAAAAATGTTTGCTTAAGTCGAAAATTCTGTGCTCAATTCAAATTTTAATGGTTGAATTTCATTATCAATATCAAGGCTCGCATTTAAAATATTACATTTGCCATTCCCAATGATTTTAATGTTAGCATTTTTCATCAAACGTGTTTTCAATATCTTTTGCTCGCCAAGTTTTAATGAACATTTGATGCAATTTCTTGCGATACAATTAGCATGTCTTGAAAATCCTGGTGGTAGAAGTAAACAATTGATTCATAAGCTACGTCTTATTACATCATATTTCAGCTTACTATTAAACTGTACCTACTGTTCAGCGCACTGTACTATTCAGCGCAGTAGGTTCAGGTCCTGCCCGTAAATGACAACTTATATTTGTGAGAGCTATGTCTTTTTATTGGGTTGTTCATATTGTTGAAAAATGTGGAAAATCTACATACGTTTACAGGTGAAACACCTGAGAATGACAGGAAGATGTTTAGATGTTTAGTCATTTGAACTATGAATTACAAAGACGATGTTGTCGGCCCGGTGGCCGAGATCGCTAAGGCAGTAGTATCGTAGTGATCTCGGACCGACGAGTCACAGGTTAGAAGTCCGCCTCTGGCATGGTTGTATTTGTGTTCGTCCTTTCACCCTTATCATCACCATATCGTTTCATCCTCATAGTTACCATATCGTTAACAGCAATAGTGGTCGCTAATGACCTAAGATGTTGATCGACCTAAAATAACCAATTAAAACACTATTCCACATGTATACCGTATTTTAACCATTAGATTGCGGCATACCAGCATCGGCCGGTAATCGACCGGCATCGAGTCAATGCAATTCCGCAGAGGCAAGGCCTCCCTAACGTTTTATGAAAGATACAGGAGAATATTACCACAAAATGGGAATAGTACAGGCAAGCAACCTCCCATCCTAAGACCCAAACCATCCTACTCGCCATAAAGAACCGGATTAGAGAGAAATATATCCTACCGGCTACTACCGCGTTTCCACAGAGCCTTGAGTTTGTCCGCATCCTACCCACTATGACGCTACACTCGGGAACATAACTCCAAAAGCATTTATCGTCAGATGGAACCCTTAGAAAATGCGCTATTAAGACGATACCCACAAAGTATTTAGCTCAAGAATGGCTCCTCATTTACTGCGACGGCTCCTCCCTGCCAAGCTCTGAAAGAAGGGTAGCGGGATACATCTCGACTGCCTTCCAGGGCTCTATGGCCGCAGAGGCCCTCTAACCAACGACGGAGAAGTTGCTGTAGTACATGAAGCAACCAAACACATGGAGCGCCTGCGCTCCACACAAAGGCTGTTCTCTTTATTGACTGCCAAGCAGCAATACTTGCGCTCGCCAATAACCAATACACAGACTGCTTCATAACCCGCCAATGCCGCTCTAAACTCTCAATTGCTGGAAAAGGGATGGCAATTACTCCACAATGGATCCGAGCCATACCGGTGTGGAAGGCAACGAGAAGGCGGACAAACTGGCGAAGCATGACACTATTCTTCTGTTGTATTCTAAATGAAGAAAAAAGTAAATTTCAATGAAAGCAATTTATTTTGCCCAAATTCAAAAATCGCAATCAAAAGTAACAAAGCCAGTTTTCGTCCTCCACAAGTTGTATACAAGCCGGGTCATCGTAAGCGAGATTCAGTCCAGAAGCGGATAACGGCTTCTAGACTGCACCTCGCTTACAACGACCCGGCTTGTATGTAGATTCGTGTAGTTGCGCATGGTCGTGACGTAAGCTTCTTCCTCAGAGCAGGCGTACTAGAAGTAGCTCCATCTCCAACTGTCTGCTGGGCGAGCTAACTTGTGCAGTTTTGTGAACGCACGAATTGCAATGTACGTTCACGCCACTGCGGTCGACCATTCCTCCTTACGGGCATCTACGGCCAATCCTCACATGAAAGAAAAACAGATCAAAAAGATTTTAGCCAACGGCGCGCATTGCGTGTGCAGTGATTCAAGGCTTATATTTCAAGACTCATTTCGTTGTTTCAGATTTCTCTTACTCCAGGAACTGCTTGAGTCGCTTATACTTCGCCCGTTTGTCGGGTTCGAATGAAGTGACCTCAGAAATGAGAGTGTTTTCCGAGTCAGCTGCTTTTTCAAAACATTTAGCTGTAATGCTTTTAAAGTGATCTTTAAGCAGTGGCATTGAAATGTCGCGATGCAAGTCTCTTATAAGAGT
The DNA here is from genome assembly GCA_964035755.1 of Teleogryllus oceanicus. NCBI lineage: Eukaryota > Metazoa > Arthropoda > Insecta > Orthoptera > Gryllidae > Teleogryllus > Teleogryllus oceanicus. Next base: position 352,973,274 of record CAXIVR010000001.1, on the reverse strand, counting down.
GTACCTGGGGGCGCAGAGGCGGCTCTTAGGCTTCATTTTGAACTACCTGCAGTTTATTTAGATAACTGTCAGCTGCGATTGCCCAACTGGGGCATGCGTAGTCCATTTGTGGCCTAATAATTGCTTTATAAAGCGTGAGGCAGTTTGCCGTGACAGTTTGCTTTGTTGTGAAATAGCATCGCCAGCGGCCTCTGGTCTGCCGCGTTTCTTCTGCACGTTTTCAAGGTGCAGGTTAAAAGTAAGTGATTTGTCTAATGTCACTCTTAATTTTTTACACTTTTGGCCCAGTTAATTACGTCTCCACATAGCGCGAGCGGCCTCGGCTGCGTGAATCTCTGTCTCCGTGTGAAAAGCACAGCTGTGCTTTTACTCACATTGACTTTGACCCGCCACAGCTTCAGCCCCTCCAGGATTCGTGACAAATGTTGATCCAAATACTTCTGGAGAAGCTCGATACTTTTCGACGTGGCTATTACAGCCGTATCGTCGGCGTACAAGACGACTTCCGTCTGAGGGTGCGAGGGAATATCACGCACAAATAGGCTGAAGAGCATAGGAGCTAGCACGCCCTTAGGCACTCCGCCCGTATGGCGCGGCAGGTAGATTTAGCATTCAGAAGCGTTATTTGAAACGTTTTGTTTGCTAGGAAAGAGTGAATTAGGTGTACTAGGTAGGTCGGAAGGTTCAAGGAGTGGAGTTTGTATAGGAGGCCCACGTGCCAAACCTTGTCAAATGCGCTGGCAACGTCGAGTAACACTCCGCCTGTGAATCGCTCTCGAAGTTGCGTCTGATGCGGTCTGTAATTCAGCACAAGCTGATGCGTCGTGCTGTGGCCCGACGCGAAAGCCAAACTGCTCCTTATTCATTATTGCATTTTCTGAAATAAATTTAAGAATTCTTTTTAAAATCAGTTTTTCGCATAGTTTTCCGAATGTATTTAGTAGGCTAATAGGCCTGTACGACTCGGGCAGTTTCGGGTTCTTTCCCGGTTTTTGTAAAGTTATGACATGTGCGTGTTTCCACTGTCTCGGAAAATGCTGAAACATAATTATTGAATTAAAAAGGGCGACCAAAAACACTATGGCTTGCTGCGGCAGCTTCTTCAGGACGTCGTTAGAGATGCTGTCTGGGCCGGGAGCTTTTTTTAGCTTTCAGCTCTGCAATGGCCGCTTTAACTTCTGTCTCATCAGTGAAACTCGGCTCGTCGGCGGGCGCGTGCAGTGCCGTCATCACCGTTTGTTGCACTTCGACAACGTGCGGTATTGGCGGCGCCTCCTCGACCGGCTGAAACACAGATTCTAAAACATTAGCAAGAAGTTCCACTTTCGCGTCATTGGACTCCACGTATTCTCCTGTGCTGGTTTGAAGCGGCGGCACTGTAACAGGTTTCCTGGAAAGCATGCGTGTAATTTTCCATAGTGAATTATCGTAAGGTTTGAGACCTGAAAGAAATTTATCCCACTTCTGATTGCGGAATTCAGCTAACTCGATTTCAACTTTACGCTTCAATCGGTTCAGCTCTCGCTTATCAGCTGCCGCGTTGAGGCTGTCAGTCACAGCTTCGGCGAATTTAGTTGCTCCGGCTTAAATCTGCTGCGGATCTGAAAGAGCAGACGCGTCCGGGATGTACTGCTACAGCTCCATCTGAAATTGTTGCCAATTTGTGCGCTGCTTCTGCGTCGTAGGTGCAGTAGACAGAGTCGCGCCGCCCCGCCTCATCTCCGCCAGCACAGGAAAATGGTCTGAGGAAAGTTCATAGATTGCGGTCAATATGGAAGGTAATGAAGTTTATGGCACAGCGCAATGTCTAAAACATCAGGCTTGCCATTTGTCGTGTAGTGGGAGCGAAAATTTCGCAGCCGTTCGCATCAGCAGCTGCTTTCAGCTTACGGCCGCGAGGGCAGGTGATGCGGGAGCTCCAGGCCATGTTTTTGGCATTGAAATCGCCAGCCACAATTGTTGGAGTAGTGTTTGCCTCAACTAGTTCTGCAATATCTGCAGCTAGTAGGGCGCGCGTTTCCGCGGGCGTCGGGACGAGCGTAGAGAGAGACAAGGCGTAGCGGCCCGCGCTCCGTCTGCACGACACCAGCAGTGGCCTCGGCGTGCTGCAGCTGCGGTAAAACTGAAACATATGGTTTATGCTGCGTTTTATTAGTATAGCAGTTCCGCCTTCGATGTGGGGATTTGTCGTGTTTGCTGCTGGTGCTGCTCTGTCATTCCTGTAGCAGATGTAGCCTGGCATAGAAAGAGAAAGATGCGGGCTCAGCCATGTTTCACCCAGCATCATTATAGAAATGTTATGCCGAGCGAGAAAACTGAAGTTCTGACTGCTTCGGTCGCGAGCTGATGCCGTTGCAGTTCCAGAATTTGCAGCTATTCCTGTAAAAAGAAGGAGAAATAGCCATTATTTAGGGTGCGGGGGTGGTATGTGGTGAGGACGAGGGAGAGCGTGCCTCCTCTGTCGCTCCCGCCGCAGCGGCCGCCGTCATCTCGCGGGAATACGCAAGTAATTGCGACACTACCACCTTGAGTATGACCGCCGGCCACTCAGCTGGGTCGCGGCCGGTGATGGCTCGCAGGAGCGCCTGCGTTACCAACCGCAGCGTGCATCGCGCGCTCCTGCTGGGGTCGTCTCCGGCGCCCGCCTCCGCTGCTCCACGCGGGCGGAACACTCCTCGCGGGCCGCGACGGCGGCCGTCGGCTGACGCTCCCGGGCGTGGCGGGGACGTTGTGCCAGAGCGTCGGAGTACGTCCGCTCCTGGCGTCGCTGCTGCCGCTGGGTGCGTGGGCGTTCGCGTCTCTACAAACGCTGAGACCGCGGTGGCTGTGGTGGAGGCGTAGAGGTGCGGCGGCGCGAAGGTTCCCGTGAGGGAGAACGCGACGCTTCCAGCTGCGTGTCGGCCGCTCGCCGCTCGCCTCTCGCTGATGCGGGCGCGTCGCTGGCGGTCCCGCTGCTGCCGCTCGTGCCGCTGCTGATGGGCTGCATTGCCTGAAACAACGGCGCTTATCTCGGGCAACCCTTGATTTTGTGCCGTGGTTGTCGCCGAGGCAGTTCGAGCAGCTACGCTCCTCCACTGGGGTTTGGCCCCAGCGATCTCTCCGCGTCGTGGGCCTCCACATTTCCTGCAGCGCGTGCAGCGCGCAGTTTCGTGCCATGTGCCCGAGATCCAGGATTGTGGTACTGCGTGGGCTGCGCGGTGGCCGATACACCTCACGCGCACGCGCAGCCCACGTATCGACTCTCCTGCGAGCGCCGGTGACGCTCCATGTCGGCCAGCGTGGCGATGACCAGCGGATAGGCCGGCCCCGTCGTCCCGGCCGCTGCGGTGTCATCCTTCCAGCTTCTTTACCTGAAAGCAATGCGTTCCAGGTTATCGTGGAGGTCTGGAACGGAGTTCCAGAGGATGCCCGTAGGACATACCTCAGGACCTTCTCGTTTCCTGTGGAGTACGTGTTGTACCACAGATCTTTCCTCAGGGCGCCAGCACCTCCGGTGCGCCCGTGGGTTCGCAGCGCACCCTAACGGCGTCGCCGGCCACCTCTGCGGTGAACGCTGCGTCGCCGCCGGCCGCGCTAAGCCCTCGGAGCCGAAGATGTCCGCCACCCCGTACAGAAAGATGGGGTGGGCGGCGACGGCGGTGACTACGTGAACTCGCCATCGTCCTCTTCTTCTGCGCCGGGTGCGGCGTCAGGCGTCGTGGCGGCCGCTGTGGCGGGCGGCGGCGTGGTGCTGGCGGCGGCGTCCGCGAGCGGCGTGGTTGCGGCGGGCTGCGCGGCGGCCGACGTAGTCGGACCTGCGTCCTGCGGCCCGCTGGTTCTCCTCCTGTGGAAGAAGGCGTCCGTTTGGCGCAAATGCGCTCAGTTGATGGGCAACCGTTTCTTCGTTTCACGGTTTCCCGCGCTCCGTCTTTCGCCCGCTTGTCCTTCCGCGCGCACCGCTCCCCCCCCGTGCGCGGGGTTTGGAACGACGTCGACGCGGCCGAACTCGCTGGCGACGACGTTGTACATTATAAAACCCCTAAAGGGCTTTTATAATGAAACCCTAAGAAGGGCTGTTTTTCAGCGCCCTTAGAAGGGCGAAGCACGGCTTTGCTCTTTTCTTTTACCCCTAATAAGTGCTGTTTGTTCCCGCGGCGCTTGACGGTCCCACGGCGGTTGGAGCGCTCCTCAGGTGCGTCCGCTCTCGGATCATCTACCCCGAAGAGCCCTGCCTGCTGTGACGCTACGTCCGCTTAAACCCCGCGGCGAGGGCGGTCGTTGCTGCCCCAGGAGGAGGAGGAGGAGGAGGAGGAGGGTTGCTGTGCGGCTGACTGTGCTCAGGCGGCCGTGACAGAGGATTGCTGACTAGCCCTTTGGGCGGTTGGCGGCGTGCTGCTGGCGCTCGTAGCGGCGTTCGCTCTGACTATGTGGATGAAGCGCCGGGCTTCCCGTGTGGGCCGACAGCGCTCGTAGTGGCGGATTGTGGCATCACCGCACGGATGCGACACCCTCACCACGTATTTGTGGGCGTAGGGGCGGCTCTGCATTTGTTGCGCTTGCTGCGCCACGTGGATGGTCCCAGTCTGCTGCTGATCCGCTGCGTGGGTGTTGCCGCTGGGACTGCAGGCATAGTTCTAGCTGCGGCTGTGAAACCTGCTGATCTTGAGGCTGCTGTTCCTCTGGTCCCATCGTAACGTCGCTGTCCCCTATGTAGCGGGTTTGTGGCTGAGGCTGCTTCCCTTCCATTCCTGGGGCGGTTGCCCCATTGCAACGTCACCGACTGCCTTCCGAAGCAGTACATGCGGCTCCGGAACCTGCTCTCCTGCTGTGTGCTGTGGTTCCGGTGATGCTATTTCTTCCGGCGGATGCCCGCTAACTGGGATAAAAGCAGCGAAGGCTGGAACGTCCTTGATGTTGGTGAAGTCTGAAAATTAACGAGCTCCGTTAGTGCTCTGACCCGCTGTGCAATGTTTGGTGTTACTGCATTGCCTACTTCCGGGATCAACTATTTTTTTCTCTCTGACAAGGTAGTGGTGTATTTTTACGATCTCAGTTTTGATATATACTGTGTATACTCTTGCTACTTCTACTTGGTTGACTGGTACTATTACTCTGCCGTTAGTACCTGTATCCAGAGCAGTACTCCTGCTTGCTCTGTCAATCTTTCCTTAACTTGAACGGCACGTTCCTACCTCTGATAGGCCAGCCTTCCTGATATATTCCTTCGTCCTGCGAGAGCCCATTATCTGTGGCTTGTGTGTATTTATTAATTTATTTGTTTGTTTGTTTATTTATTTATTTAACGTCAAAAACAGTTAAAAAATGTTGTGACGTGCACATTTTCAAAATTCTGTGATCCCTACACTAAGTCATATATGCTTAATTTTGAATACAGAAAGAAAATGAGCGATTGATGACATTAAACGATTAAATTCGATAGAAAAGTTTAAAACTCAAGTGAAATCGTTTCTGCTGCATAACTGTTTCTATACAATTAGAGACTATACTGAGCATCACAAGAAAAGTAACATTAATTTTAACAATGATACATAATGCATTATTTACCATTTGAACTGTATAAATGAGTGTAAACAACCTGTAACAACTATTGTACTACAGCTTCCGGGTCAATGACCCCCATCTCGATCAGGTTTTTCGTCCAGTTTCCTGATCCATTGAGCAAATGCTGAGATGGCCCTTGTTTCTTCTGGACATAAATGTAACTTCATTTTCTGTGCACGTCTTCTAGAATTCAGTGGGAAATACAATTATTCAAATTATCGTTTCCATGTTGTCGCGGCAGGAAGTAATAAGAGCCAAAATTTATCCTTGAAAATAGAGTTTATTACATGGAAGTTTTTTTCTTCCTTTCAAAATTTAAAATTTAAGTAGTATATGACTTAGTGTAGGGATCACAGAATTTTGAGAATGTGCACACAATTCACTTTTCCCCCTAGCACGTCATACGCAGTTTTTAACTACTTTTTTGACGTAAAATAAATAAATAAATAAATGAGTCCAACTTTTAATTTCGCGAGGTGCAGAACCACCACTCACGAGCAGCCACTGCTTTAAAGTATATCTCGAATAACAAAGTATTAGAAGATTGTATCAAATTACAAGAACATGTTTTCAATTCTGCAACGAAAAACACGAGAACAAAATAAATAAAAAAATTAAAATTTTAAAAAAAAAAAAAAAGGGAAGGATACGGAACCAACAGATAGCATAGTAGTGAAAGATAAAGGAATAGCATACAAAAAATTATTTGTAATCGATCACTAGATGCTGAAAAAGAATATAAACAAAAAATAAATCATGCCAAACAATAAGCAAATTTGCACATCAAACATCATGAGGTTTGACGTGCAGATTGTGGATAATATTATAACAAATGTAGATCACGGCATACACAAGACAAATGTTTGCATTCAAAATGAGACATCTGAAGCAAACAGAAAAATGTGTAGCAGATACAAATGTAATTGACGTAGAACAATGGAAAGCACAATATAAGAAACTCTGGTACACAGAAATACCTAATATCAGAGAAGATGAACCTGACTATAATACAACCGTTGACTCTATATCTGGATAAAGTAAACGTAGCACTAAAAGGTAAGAAAAACAGAAAAGCATGTGGCTTAGATAGCATTAATTCGGAACTTCTTAAAAACACAGGTACTCTATGTGAATTCATACTATTGCATACAATGAATGCTGGTGAAACTGCAAGTAACCAACCTGAAAAACGTCGGCATTCATATCTCTGTTTAAATAGGACCAGGAAAACGAATGCGAGAACTACAGGGGCATTAGCGTTCTGAATACAGCTTAAAATTCCATGCAAACATTATTAACACTCGCCTTAAAGAACACAGCCGAGGTCCGTTCTTATTTATTTTTTACGTCAGAAACAGTTAAAAACTGTATGTGACGTGCTACGGGGCTTTCTCGTCCATCCTAAAATAATTCTTATACTCCTTCGGGCCATCATTTTATTTCTTCGAGTTCCTTAATTAAAGTTTGTTTCATGCTTCAAAACGTGCGACCCAGGGCCTCACTCTCAAACGTTTCCCCTTTACTCAAGATTTCGACCCTCATTGACGAGACTCTACCTTCACAAAGACTCGCTTTAACACTTCTCTATATCGATCCAAACCTAATATGACAAGATTCTTCCCCTGAAAAACGATCCAAACCCCAAGTGACGGAATCTTTTAAAAAACCCTCAGTAACGATACTCTAGAATTATAAAGACTCGCTTTAACTCTATTCTATATCGATCCAAACCTTAAGTGTCGAGAATCTTACTCCCTGAAAATCGATCTAGACTCCAAGTGACGAGAGTGTTGCTCCTAGAAAACACGATCGTCGACCCGGGGACACTCACTAACGCGACTTTAGCTTCATAAAGATTTGATTTCAATCTACTCTATATCGATTGAAACCTTAAGTGACGAGATTCTTGCTCCCTAAAAACGATCCAGACACCAAGTGACCCGAGAGTCTTGCTCCTATAAAACACGATCTTCGCCCCGGGGACCATCAATAACGAGACTCTAGCTTAAAAAAGACTCACTTTAACTCTACTCTATAGCGATCGAAACCTTATGTGAGAGATTCTTGCTGCCTGAAAACGATCCAGACCCCATGTGGCGAGAGTCTTGCTCCTAAAACACACGATCGTCGACCCGGGGATCCTCATTATCGAGACTCTAGCTTCATTCAGACTCGCTTTAACTGTATACCCCCTCTCACAGAATATGGGTGATGCCTTGTGCGGCCAAATCTGGCATTTCCACAGCTTGGACAACCATCGCTGGACACATGACCAATCCTGGCGTCGAGGCGTATCCGCTCTTATCATTGGCTTTTGCTCCAAGTTTCAGACACGTCCCCCTTCCTCCCCTCGAAGATTTTCCTCCTAGTTATCTCAAAGGGGCGGAGCAATTTCTGAGGTCAGTGACGCTGCCTCGCTAACGTGAGCAGGGGGTTACAGGAGAGGGAGGGGTGAGAGGAAGGAAGAAGAGGTAACAGGAGAGGGCACAGAAACGAAACGGATTGGTGCGCGCGGGCGCGAGGATCACCGCCAATTGCACTGGACGTTGGCCTTGAACCCCGTGGACGCTGACGAACCAAGGGGCAGCGGGTCACGGGAAGGGGCTACATTTTTTATCGAGTTCTTTACCATGAAAATTAACTCTAATTTATGGTATCTAATATTGTGAGAAATTTGTGGCAGATTAAATTAATAGTATTGAAAGTTTTGTTTCTTACAAACTATTTTAAAATGCTACTGGTTCTAAAGCAAGGAACACTAATTATTACATAATCATTTTCGGGAAACACACAATATAATACATTTACATAATATAGACATTTCCTATCAAGCAAATTGAAATTCATGTTCACGTATTTAAAAACTTGTATTTTGACATTATTACGCCTTTATTAAGGAAATGCAAGCAATACACACATTTTATTACGCATTATGAAAATGTAATCGGCCATTTTTTCTATATGAGCAGGTGCATGCAAATAGTGATTTCGTTAATCAATTAAAAATCACTGCCGGATGTCCCAAGTAGATTATCATTGCAAAATTGCTATTGTTAATATTGTTTAGACTATTTGTAAAATTGATGCAATTTTATAAGGAACTAGGGAACCTCTCATTAGAAATATTTCGAAAATATAATTGTCTTATTCTTCATATTTTTTCAAAAGTTGCTATTTTTCTGTTACACTGCTGAGAAGATCATATCTATCCCTTCCCAGTGATATTAATAGCAAAATTGTAATAATTGATATCGTAAATGAACAGCTAATAATATAAACAGCAATTTTTTAATTCTTTTAATTTGTGGAAATCTACACTGAAGTTAAATATTTTCTTAAATATTTTTGAATAACCACGTAGTAAAAAAAGAATAAATTTGAAAACCTTAAATGTTACGAATCAATGTAATTTTCTTAAAACGAGCTGTTAAGAAAGAAACAAAAACTTCTTTGAATAAACTTTAAAGAGATTGAGTATTTAGTTAAAAAATTTCAATTCCGGGACAATTTTCCAATTAAAATATTTAAGCGGAACACAGTGTCTCCGAATCGTATTATCTTTCCAATTTATGTTAGGTTTTTGTATGACCCCCAGAAACAGTTTCTGGAGTGTTTAGTTCGATTCAAGAAGCTCTCTCGCAATTCAAACATCCGGAAACCTTGACACGGTTATTGATATTGAAGTAAGAAACGGTTTTTATTCCCAGGAAACACACCGTCCTTGTTTTCTAATGATTAATTGTGAAATAATTTTAGCCATTGTAAGATATACGCATGACAAATAATTTGTGCTCATAAGATCCCAATACTTGAATGCATATCGAACCTGAAAATACATTTGGTTTTAGATATAAATTTCTCAAATCTGAAAACTAAACTACTGTCTTTATTATTTTCACGAAATGAAACTTCACACCTTCTTTAATAATATAAAAGAACTGTGGATTGTGCTGAAATATTTTGACAATTACATACTGCAATATTATTCGCAAAATTTTCTGAAAATTAGTATAAAAGTCAGTTAAAATATTTTTTATTAATTACAATATTAAAAGAGTAAAAACAGTAAAAAATGACTAATTTTAAAATGAAATAAATGACAAAGACAGTGTTACATCAACAACGCAAAATTAGTTAAAAAAGGCATGTTCATCCCCTTCACGCATATTAGATTTATAAATCCATATTCTCTAAGAAAGTTTAAAGAGTTTGCGGAGGACAGTAGCCGGCATCTCCTCTATAGTCGACAAGCTATGCCTTCTTCGGCTCTTTCATTATCGCAGTGCACAGGAGCATGCTTTACAGTAAGGTCTGTTCTTCATTTCTGGGGGATAGGGGGTGGGTAACTGCACGAGATGTCCGTGCGAGAAGTGGCAGTGCCCGATCCGAAGGTGAATAACAATTCTTGCCTCGGGCTTAGAGCCACGGGATGACCACGACCAGGGTCTTATGATCCTTGTGAGTTTGAAAAGAGTTCTGCCACTCTGTTTGCACTCAAAATGCAACGTTGGATAAAATCTTGGTTGTAAGAGCAGATATTACCATAAAGATGACTTTCTGGCTTCCTCGAGGCCAACTTTACTACCTAGTCAGAGGTTTCATATCCACTTATCCCCACGTGGCCAGGGACGCAGGAAAAAACGTAATTCAAATGATGGAGAATTAAGCGATATCTTCGATGTATTTGATGTTGGATATATGATGTCAAAGGTTTACAAGGAGAGAAAGAGGAAATGGACGACAAGGCCGTAGCTGCCTGGGTTCGAAGGGCCGCGGGTTCCGCCATGGACATAGAAGTGTGTTCGTGATGTCCTTACGTATTCTCCTACAGAAAACCCCAAACATAAAAATCACAGTGGTCGTTATATGACCTAGTAGTTAAAAAGAGACATTAAAAATATATACAAGAAACAACAACTTCCAATTGTCAAAGAAAATTTCACATATTTGAATTCGGACTTTCAATAATCGTTGCCTAATAAAACCTAAGGACTTTATTTCCCTGGGCAAAATAGTATTATAAAATGGAAATTTATTTAATCCAAAATTAAATTTTCATATATTGTCAGCTAATTCGATTATTATTTATAATTTAATATTTCAACTCTCTCAGAGATTTCCTACAATATTGCAATGATATTCATTGTAGCCAATACCTATTTTATTCACACTTTCTCTATTTTGTTGGTGAAATGAACATATTTATTTTAAACTGAGTACCACTGAATTTATGAATGTTCTTTCATTACAATATTTCCATAGTTTTAAGCTGAGGAACAGTGACGGAAAATAATTGGCCTTATATTGAACTTCATTAAATATTTTACTGTATTTTACATTCTCGAATCGCAGCATAATACAGAAACAATGATATCAAGTAAAAATTGTATTTAGGGGTTTTGAAGGAAAATTCGGCTTTTGAAATCCTGAAGTCCAAAAACTATTTTTCCAAAATGACTCTGCGAACATGTATTTGTTTTTAGACTGGTTGTAGGAAAAGGACCTGTGTACGCATGGTACCGAAAAAAATTAAAACATTACTGACTTCTAAATCTATGTTTTCTTTTTCAAAATTGATATTATACTAGTAAGTTGATTGGGATTCCGAATTCAATGAGAATCCAATATTTCTGGAGGGTATGTTACATTATGCTCATATTACATTACTGAAATTTTTAAAAATTTTTTTTTATTTCCCTTTTAACCTTGTTTCAAATTTCTCATGAACTCTTGACCCTTCTTCTCGGTATAACTAATTCGACAAATAAAGTTATAAAAAATTGTATAAATGTTTTCCAAAATTGGAAAATTGCTTTGCAGTGAAAGCATAAATATTTTCCGTGAACCCATAATCTAAATTTTCTCATGTATTGATCAATTGCAGTTTCTCCCTAACGAGTAGAGAAAGTTACGTAATGCTGCGCGAAAAAACCGCGAATTTTCTGCAGAAAACGCATATTACAAGGCCCTTGTGACGACAAAATGGATAAATCCACTTGCTAAATTTAGAAAAAAAATCCTCCAAATCGTGGTGTAGCCAGAATCCATGTTTTGTGGGTGGTTGATGGCGAAAAATCGACTGACGGCAAAATGTCTGTCCGTCCGCCCGTCCCTGAACGACGCTAGCGGCTAAACCGTCCAGCCGATTTTCACCAAAATTGATACTCCCAATCGATCTGGCTGATGTCGTAGCGCCTTGAATTTGAAACTGATATTCAATTAGGGGGGAGGGTACTTTACATGAAGCTCCTGGGACATTTTTGAAGTGTTCAAACAAATGGCTCCATAATTTTTTATTACTTTTTGTTGTTGGATAGTGGGAAGTGCGTTTAAGAGAATGGTGCAGGTCTCATGTTCGTTGAAAACTGGTTTTTCGAAAGTCTTCCTACAAGTAAAATATTGAAATTTGAGATTTTTTCCCTTGATGAAAACTTTTCCTTAAAGATAAGATATTTAAATAAGCTCATGTGCAATTTTTCGAAAATTTTAGTATTTTCCGCATAAGTTTCCGTGAAAATACGGGTGAGAAAGTACGCTGTTTTAGCATCACTATATTCTTTAAAACTTCCTTTAGACATTAGGCTCTTCTCGAATAATTGCAAGTCCCTTTTCAGTTTTATTATGACAATGTGGTACTGAAGTACGCATGAGGAAAAGTAAAAATATTGTACTTTCTATAGAGAAAAGTTCGCATTCTATTAAAATAAAATATTATATTCTTCCCTATATTATACATATTATATTATATTATATATTACAATATATTTAAACTTAAAAAGAATCGACCTCTGAAAACGAAAAAGTATATTAAAATGATTATGTTCCAGTTATCATAGGTTTTATTATATTTAACTACTTTTCTAAGTGGTAACTGAAATAGAAACCGCTTTAGCCGAATGGTTAACGTCGTAGGTACCCTGTCAGCTTGCTAACGTTGTGAGTTCGAATCCAGAAGGTGATTTTTCTTCTGTTATGGTGTGATTTCAGTATAATATGTCCAATATTTTGTAATTAATATTAATTTTTGAAAAGACTTAGAAGCCCTAAAAAGGGCCGGTTTTGTCGTCCATCAGTACGACGACCAGAAGCCTTCGTTCTGTACTATCTGACCGAGGCGCTGGTGGTCATATTTTCGACGAACTCTACATATTTTTGAAAACTGAAAGAAGTTAACTTTTCAAAACTACAAAATTGAAAATAAAGATCTTACTAATTGAAAACTCTTTTCCCAATTCATGTAATAGTATAATATTGCGGATCAGTGACAAATTAGAGAAGAAAGTATGTGCTGTTGTAGTACAACTACTTCGTTGTTTACATTATAAGCATTATAATTTCTTTAAGAAGCAATCAATCAACTATTTGCAGGTAATTAAAATATTGTTAGCATTATATCATTCAATTTTAGGTTACAAGTTTCAATGAATGCAAATTTGACCGGCAATTCTCTTAGTTGTGTTAATTGGTTTTAAAAATAACATAGTTACTTGCTTAATACTATGCGGTTCTGTATTTCAGACTGGTGTTTCACGACGAGTTACAGTTCAGTCTTATCGCGTAATGTGGAGATCTTCTTGAAGATATAGGAGGGGGGCAAGATAAGCACTGCGCAGGACAGAAGCTACTTCGCAAGCCCTACACAATAGGCATTCGAATCGAAGTATTTCTAATAGAACAACTATAGAATATTTTTCTAAGAATAATAAATTTCTAGATAGAATTAATTTTACAATACCCCTCATCGGTGCTGTAAGGTACCTCTGTGATAGCTCAATGGATTAAACGCGTAGTAGATAGAGGAATTGACGCCAGATCAAATCCTGCCGAATAGGTTTTTTTACCTGATGCCTGGAACACATTAATCACTGTCATCACGAGAGAGACATTCCAAAATTCTTGCAAGGAGGAACAAACTTGTTTTGTAAATGCTAATGTGATTATATTAAGATTGTGTGCTGGTATCTTGTATTCCAAGCAATGTGACGAAACGAAATTTGGAAGAGATAGCTAAAATTAAATTATTTCTTTTTATAATATATAGTTCCTTAACAAGTCTCTGGGTTTATTATAAAATTTTTAATAAGGTAATTTCTTCGTTCTTTTAACAATTAGAAAGGAATATGTCTTTTTCACGTTTAACAAAGTTCCTTAGAGGCTATTACGAACTCATTAAAATTACCATTTTGTGTTTGTGCCTTTGTGATAAATGCTAACAGAACGCATCCCCTAATTGTTTGTAACAATTGATAATTGTATTTCTTTTATGGTCTTCTTAAAATGTTTAATGTAAGTCTTCGATATATATATTTATATAGGTGGAGCAACATATCAAAATGTATTAACTCCAAAACATAATAAAGTACGATTTGACGTGGTCATGTGAAAGAAATCGATATTTTTATTGTATCTCCATTTTAAATAACGACATATCTTTAGTGCGGGTAGTGGCGAGCATTCGTTCAGGCCCAATTTTCCCAAAGAAAATAAGTAATTTTAATTAAGTTATCTCCAATGATTATTCGCCATGTTTGTGTAGGTGATCCAATGCACAAATCACCTGTCATTTAGTCTCAATATAGGAAAAAACAAGGAGGTGCGAATTTGGGATCTCAAAATTTCCGGGATAAAGTCTGTCTTTGAAATCTAAATTTTGAACTTATGATAAAATTCATAAATAAGATAACAGAGTTAGGTAAATAAATATATTATCATGTATTGTTAAAACATCAGATGCCCTAATATTGCATTTTCCAGAAATTGTACTGCTTGAGAACGAATATGTTTAGAGAATATGATTTCTATTACGTCTTAAATGTTACCTCAGGAAAATGGAGAAATTACAGAAAAAAATATTTCGTATTCATAGATACATTAAGGCTTGCAGATTACTGAAAGATCAATAACTCTCTCTGTAGCTGAAATCGTTTAACATTGGGTTTTAGATCGGAGGTACGGAGGATCGAGTCCTGCGCGATGCCTTTTTTTCTTCTGTTCCGCGTTCCGTTTTGAGAATTAAAAGATAAGAATTATTAGCAGAAAATACTTGTATTTATTTGTTGCTTATAAGATCTGTGCTGAACTTTTATACTATATAAGTTAAAGAATCGTTTTTTTTTTTTAATACAAATGTGTATTTATTTATATTCAGTTAAGAATTTAACCTAACCTCGCTTGCAATTAAGATAGTGAACGTTTTGACATACATTTTGCATTCACTTCCAAAAAAGTTTGTCACCACTATGTCACTGTTTATGGGAAATGAAATATGAGGAAATGTTTATTCCGTTCGTTAGTGATATCCATATTGTGACCTGATAACCGTATTAATTGAGTCCTAAAGATGTAATTCCCTTCGGACAGGAATTAAACCCACATCGTTCGATTTACGACCAGTTGTTCTGACCACTGAGCTTCCGAGAAAATGCGTTTTACAGTTGGGTTCTTGGGCTCCTGTATTCCCCACGCATTTGATATTTGTCACCACTGGCATTATTTACGTAAGTCAAATATGAGGGAAGGTTTGAACCTTTAAGTAATTCATATTAAAGTTGTGAACTTTACACAACATTGTGCCCAGATTAGGACAAATTACTCGTTTTTTCTTGATTAGATAAATACATTCATATTTTGAAATATGAATCATTTATATAAAAAATAAACTTACCTGGAAATAACAGTCAGTAATGCAGAAAATTGTCAGTACTGCTTTTTGTATCTCACTTTTTGGAACTGCTGTAATAACTTTAGATGGATTTTAAACTATGATAATTCGACATCTCAGCACAAAACAAAACTTGTACTCCTCGTTTTTACTTTCTCGTATACGCACCAATATACGGAGTAATAAACGTAGTATAGAGAAAGTTATGTAATACTGCGGAAAATCGATTTTGCGATTTCAACAGTAATACACGTTTTGGAGTCGAAAAAGTGGTTTTATCCAAACCGTCCGTCTGTGATCACTACTAGCGTCTAAACCACACGTACGATCCTTTCCAAATTGACGAAACCCCTGTTTTCCTGGCTGTAGTTGAAGCTTGGAAATTTTGATAAATCTTTGAAATTTGGGGATACTTTACATGAAGTCTTTCGGACATTTTCAAAATTTTCTCAAAAACGGCTCTTAATTTTCTTGTAAGAATAGAGTAAAATAGACTTAGATGACATAGTTCCAATTTTCACGGTTAACTCTGAATTTTCGAAAATTGCAAAAGTTTGAACTTTTTGGCGCGTCTTCCTACAACTACAAAATTAAAAACAGAGATTTTTCTTTCAAATGAAATTTGTTGTCCATAATTCGTTCTTGCATAACAGTCATGTAGGCTTTTTTGAAATGTTGGCATTTTTCGTGCAAAAGTGCGAGCAATATTTACAATTTTAAAGAATGGTTTGAAATGCAAAACTGCAATGAAACCGTTTTTCTTTTCTTACTATTAAAACGTTTCGAAACCGATTTTGCGAAATCGTACTTTTTACTGTTTCTTTCGTTGTAAGCAACATTCCTGTCTTCAGCCAGCAAAACTCAACAAGTATCACTCGTCAACACATCGTAATATGTAAAACATTGTATAAGTGACTACGGGGAGTGTCGTCACTCATGTAACTACAGTTAATGTGCTACGTGCTTTGAAGAACTGGATGACTCCAGTTCAGGTCTGGCCTGTTCATGCAATTTTTATTTTTGACAATGTGTGAGATTTTAATTAATACTTTTCCTTTTCAATAATTTAAGGTATGCATTTGCGGTTGTCGTTTGAGAGTTTACAAAAACTAATGAAGTGGTAATAGTGTAACATTTATATATTCATATAACCAATAACACGAGAAACTAAGAGCTTATTTTTATTTAAATGTGAGAAGATGAACAAAAAGATAATAACTGCATAATGATAGGTGATTTTTCTTGAAGTCAATAAATGTTTCTTAGATTCTAGTAATTACTTGCAGCAAATGAATTCTGAATGTTGGACCGTGTCGAAACTTGTCTTTTAGCCCAACGTTATCACGTTTAATAATCTCACCTTGGACAGGCGATAAGGGTTGAGCGTCAGGCTAGAACCGAAGCGCCTGCTAGCAAAAATTACATAGTACTGAACTGAAACATTCTTAAGTATATTTAACTATTTTATAGTGCGTAGATATCTTTGCTTTCTTATTGTCTCGTAGAGGTAATTTATTTAATATTTTAAATTGCAGAAGTGCGGAAAAGCAATGAGTTTGAAGACAAAATTCGTAAGATTCTTTATTGAGTAAATTCACGGAAATATATACGTACGTCTGTATTGGTAGCGCAATCGCTTACGTGCGTGGCTTTACAATAGAGGAACGCGTGTTCAAATCCGATATGATGTCAGCGGTTTTTTTTACTTGACGAGCAATGAAAATCAATTCCTAATGACGATGTCGAGAATGTTCTAAACATTCCTTTTCTTTGCAAGAAGATACCATTACAAAACTGCGGAAAGAATTTGACGTAATTTCGATTACTGGTCGTTTACCAGATCATTCACTACTCCATATTTTCCTCTTCATAGGCCGTTTTTGGTTTTTACAATTAGTACGTTCGTTTCCTTCCCAATCCCTAATACGAGTATTACGTCCTTTGTAATTAATGTTATTTATTTGTATCTCTCTGCTCTTTTGTCAAGTTCTCTAGCTGAAATGTTTTCTTTTCTGTAAAAAATTAAGAAATGCTTACACTTCGCTACTACCAAAATATTAAGAAATAGAGGTGCTACAGAATGGGACAGACTTTCTCGTAGCAAATGTTTATAATTTCCTTTGTGTGGACTGTTTTTAAGGTTTTGCTCTGTTCTCTTGCCAGCTGACATCTATCGCCGCACAAAACACATTTTTTGACATTTTCTCAACTTTTCGGTTCCAAAAACTCTTTTTCACAGGAACCTATTGAGTTTTCGAAAAACTTCCTCTAAAGTCATTTGAAGCACTTCTACTCACAAGTTAAATAATGTATACAAATCTATTCATATGCGCATATTAACGGCGTGAGAGATATTTCAAAAAATTACATTTGTGTAATTTTTGAAAAACAAAAGAATATAACAAAATGGACTTTACGTCATATTAAACAGTGCAATTAGCACTATCCATTGGAAAAGTTTAAAGAACACATTTGAAGCCATTTTTGAGAAAATAGCGTTTAAGCGTTTCTGAAAATGCGGAATTTTGAGGTCATTTTTACAAAAACTATTGGGATTTCGAGAAAATTTTTTGACATTTTTAAAGCACATTTACTCAAATACAATTAAGTGAAGAAATTGCCTCTAATGTAAATATTACCAACGTGAGAGAAAAGTCAAAAAATTAATTTTTGTAATTTTGAAAAACAAAAGAATAGAGCAATATCTCGTTTATGTCATCGGATAGACTGTTTGGTTCCTTAAAAAAATTGCATGACCTTATTTAAATATCTAATTATGAGCAACAAATTTCATTTGAAGCAAAAATCTCTATCTTTAATTTTGTAGTTGTAGTGAGACGCCGCAAAATATTTAAATTTTCGCAATTTTTGAAAATTCGGAGTTAACCGTGAAAATTGGACATATTCTACCTTTATAAGTGTATTTTCTCTATTCTTACAAGAAATTTAAAGAAAAAATTTTGAGCCGTTTTTGAAAAAATTTGAAAATGTCCGGAAGGCTTCAAATAAAGTCCCCAAAAATTAATGAATTTTTTTTAATCGCATAGCTTCAGCTCAGGCAAAAACGACAGGGGTTTCTTTAATTTGGAAAAAGATCGTATGCATGGTTTAGATGCTAGAGTTGTACCAGACGTACAGACGGACGTTTTGCTTCCAATTGTTTTTTTGGCATCAAGGATCCACAAAACTGGAATTCTGGCTACACCGCGAGTTAGAGGATTTTTTTCTCTTAATTTAGCAATTGTTTTGATTTAGTTTTTCGTCACCAGAGCGCGGCAATGATTTTTTTTCCGCCGAAAATGCGCCGTTGTTTCGCGCAGCATTAACATAACATTCTCTATACTACGCATATTACTCCCTATATACGTAAGTATACCAGAAAGTAATATGTAAAGTGTTTGTTAACATGCGTTACGCAAATAAATTTTAAGGAATGAGTTAGTGATGAAGTTGAAAAAAATAATTCTTGGTTTTTAAAACCGTATTTATATAATAAATATTGCTAACATTCTGAAAGGCTACATTGTTGTGAATGATATTGATTAATAAATAAGCCTATTATTAAATATTCTTCTCAAGTATTCATTCAAGAGTATGCTATAACTATTTTACAAAACTATCCCAACCGCGGATCCAAAAGAAAAGACTCAGAGTCACGTGCCCTCTCTTCATCCTAGAAAATATTTATTTCTCTCTCATAATGAACTCGTGGTAAACTAGTAAGGAAGATGAAGATGAAAATCTTTGCAAAATGCATGCTGACAGAATATCAAAAATTATCTTTCAGTGAATCCCTTTCGAAAGAAGAAAACGAGGAAGGCCAAGGAAATCTTGTAAGCACGTCATGGATTCGACAATGAAGAGCAGAAGAATAGAGGAAAATGCCTGACGGAATAAAAAACATTGGCGTGTAGATTGTGAAAAACGGTCATTACAACTGTAAGATACTCGCTTAAGAATGAATAATAATTACCTTAAACCCGAAGTGCAAGATACCGGATGAAGAATCCTTGTTATTATGTGCTGGCACAAGTAAGCGTGGCTAACAGATCTTGCCGGAATACCAAACCAAAACCAAAGTTACGTTCTTATTTGAAAAGATTAAATGAAAACAAAGAAAATGTGATTATGTTTTAGAGGGGAGTCCTGTAGATAACAAATATCAGATATTACTCTATTTGGTATTTATAATATTTGTTAACTTTGTCCATTTATCGGCATGATCGCTTTTTCAATGGGAAAACTATTCTTCGGAATTTACAGGTCGAAAAGTAAATATAGTATTTAGGTAAAAAAAGATGATTGAATTATGTTTTCGAAAAATTTACGGGACTGAAGTAAAAAGAGAAAACTATCACAAATAGTAAATTCACATTTCTTATATGTTGCACCAATGAATAGTATCAATTCCGCAATTAAAATCTATTTTCGACCCACCAATAACATATGTGGGGTCTCTTTAACCTGGAAATCTTTCGCTTTGGCGGCGATAACATAATTCACCGGAAAGTGTACGGCATTTTATCGACGAATGACAGAAAATATAATTACAATAGCCAGTAGGACTTCTAATGCAGTATTCCAAAGGCAGATTTTTTTTAAAACTCCAGGCATTTGTTCATCATTTCTCTCTCATGGTATGCAACATGTATCCTCAAGTTAATGGTGAAATATTTAGTATCACTTTCGGAATCCTAAGACTTAAGTAAAAGGAACGCAATGGTGACCCTGAAGATTTGGTTACGAACCCAACAGCTATAGCGCAGATTTTTCCTTCTTCCCGCCCTTGCATTAAAGTGGTCGCAAAAGTGGTCGCAAGTGGTCGAAGAGTGCGACCAAATGTGAATGAATTATGAATTTGAGGTCATTGTGTTATTATTTAGATTTTCTTTGTAAAATCGTCTCTGCGTGAGATATACTATATACGAACACAAACTATCATTCAATAGGCAGTACATTTTAAAGCGTTATATTATAATATAGTAGCAGTGCGTTTCAACAATAAAAATATTTTAGATATAATTTTAAAATTCAATCTTAATTCATATTTTAGTACTTTAATTAAATTACTTTATAAATATGTATAACTTGAAAGAAAATTTTCCCAAATCAAAAAAAATTAATTGCCTATTTTGAACAATATTTTACAGAAGAAGATATCTATTCATTTTCGAACGATTATCGTGACACAGATTTCCGAAGTTTGACAAAATTTTGAAACATTATTAACAATTACAATTTTGAAATAATTTATGACATGAGAATCTCTAGTGATTCTTAATGGATTAGCGAAAACAGTGTTTGGATAGTTCTGCTTATCTAGAAGAAGAAGGTGTAACATTCCGATGACGTGTAAAAAACTTTGTGTGCATTGCTCGTCTCTCGAAAATAACAATAGCGTAACGTAAAAATATACTTGCTATAATAATGTAAATATATTAATTTCATTGCGTTGGATTGGAAATCATACATAAATTACATGTAAGTAATATATTGATGTGTGTGTGTGTGTGTGTGTTAGTGTGTGTTCCTCCAAAGTTCTCGCAATAGACAAAAGCTGATGTTTCTACCTTTGCAAACATTAAGATATAAAAATGTTATATCAGAGTCATATATTGTTTTTTATTCTTAAGCAAAATCCTCAAAGACTAGGTATCACATATGATTTTAATAGTTGCGTAAAGAACTCCATGTAAAATGCAATCACCTAACGTTATATTGAAGCAGTAATTAATTGTGATCCCCAAAACAAAGATCAAAATCATTCATTTGCTTACAGCTGCACTTACCAGTCGTAATGTCTGCAGTAGAAAACTTGCATTGTGACTAAATGAACTTTAAACACTGTTAGTTTATTTGGTATTTTACATATCAAAACTATTTTATTACAATATTAATGCCCGTGACCATGCAGTATTTTTTAATTCGGTCATGTGAGAATTGATGATGAAGTATTTCACAACTGAAGCTGCTATCTCGGAGACGTGTTTTGCAACTGACTCTAAAACGTATTTCTTTAAGTTATTAATTTTTCTAATAAAATAACTAGGTTAGACAATGCATACAATGCAAATTATTTGCATTTTATATTAAATATTACAATAATAAACGACGAAATGTAGACATGGAGCTTAATACTCGTTGTCAGTGTTATTTTTGCATAAAACACGTTTTATAACAGTTTTAAAATATGGTTTTACTGGGAAATTGCATGACTTTATTTATGTAATTAAATGTATATACAAAATTTATTAAAACTGTTGGTTGATTTAATTTTATATTCAAATATTTACTATAATATAACTCGCCATCACCGCCATTTTGTAATGTTCAAGATGAATAGTCCCTCCCTGAAATGAAGCTAAAGCGGATTGGTCAGCTCGATCCCGCAGGGTGGGCAGGTCGGAAAACTCTGGTAAAGTTCGGCTCAGGACATCGCCCATTTTTTGTGCAAGCGACGGTACATATATCCAAACCTTAAGTGACGAGATTCTTGCTCCTGAAAAACGGTCCAGACCCAAAGAGACGATCGTCGACCCGTCATTAACGAGACTCTAGCTTCATAAAAACTCGTTTTAACTCTTACGCTATTGTAACCGTCACGTATCTACCTAACTATTTCGTAGTACGCCGAATTACAGAAGTAAATCTGTTATTTACTTGTTTTGTGACGTGTGATTACACCGTCACACAAACCTGGGAATACCTCAAATTATGGATAATTTCCTATCGGTGGTGGGTTCGTCTTTGCTAACTAATATTCATTTAACAAACAAACACAATTTCACAGTTTTAAAGAACAAGTAACATATATTCTTTCCAATATGATCCTTCGTACACTCACATTCACATATTCTCCTACGTGATTACTTTTCCTTTTGATTACACAATGGTAGCTAACTCCTACCTAAACTGCAGTTTTCTGTAGAATAATAGTGACTCTGATCTACATTTACACAGAAACAAACAGTAAATACTTATGTACACTTCTCAAAACAAATTATCTCTTAATGAAACCCACAATTCATAATTTAAATAACCATCCTGTAAAAATACATACAAACAATATGCCAAAATTCACTAATACCTTTTCAATCTTAAATAATACTACACTCAATATTTACACTTAATATTCAGCTTCTGCGTGACCTCGCAGTGCAAAATTCTGTTTTACAAAGTCTCTTGACTGTTCATGAAATAACGTTTTACCAGAAACAATTTAACAGATTTCATTCATTTCAAAACCTTTTTTTACATAGACAATTCCTCTTAAATGATTTCAAATAACATCAAGTCAATTATGTATGAATTTAGATAAAGAATTATACACAAGGACGACTTTTATCAATAAACATAAAAATTATTTAGATCTGATTTCTCACGACTGCAAAAAATTTTT